>PVHX01007715.1:0-89049 GCA_004024805.1 Geosciurus inauris
TCTATCAATTGATGCAGAGAAAGCATTTGACAAAATACAGCACCCTTTCATGTTCAAAACGCTAGAGAAACTAGGGATAGTAGGAACATACCTCAACATGGTTAAAGCGATATATGCTCAGCCAAAGGCCAACATCATCCTAAATGGAGAAAAATTGGAAGCATTCCCTCTAAAAACGGGAACAAGACAAGGATGCCCTTTCTCACCATTAGAACTCCTATTTGGAACTGGTTTGACATAACAAGTAAAGCTGTCTGCACAGACTAATATGAACACAGATGAAGGACAGGACCACAGTCTGCACCGCGTTAGGGGCTTCCTTCCCTTTGCAGTCTCTGTGACAGGCACTCCCCTGGAGTTGCAAGGAAGGGCTAGCAAATTGACACTCCTCAGGCTTTGTCATTTTTAGATCTCTGGCCACACCATTGCTTTGCTTGGAAGGCTTTTCTGCCCATTTGCTTATCAAAATTCTATTCAGTCTTCATGGCTTAGTCAAATGTGACCTCATTAAATCTTCTCATGTTGCTCAGGGGACATTGCTACCCTCTTTCTCTGTATTTTTGCAGTTTATCAGAATCGGCCTTTGAACTTGATTAGTGGTGACCAGGCCTTTCTTCCTGACAAATGCACATTTCATAAAGGCAGAAGCCGTGTCTTACTGACTCTGTGTCTCTGGCTGTTGACATGGCAGAAGCTCAGTGATGGTTTGAGGAGTAAATACACAACTGAACAGAGATTCAGTGGAAATCCAAAAAAGCAGGCATTCTCAGCCTTGTGGGGGAAATCCTGGGCATAGCACGCAAAAGTTCCTCAGGGACTCATGATAAAATGACAGGGAGGAGGGTAATTTGGACATTAAGATATATGGGTCAGCTCTGGACAAAGCCAGAGGGGTGGTGAGACTCAGTTCAATGTGCAACCTGCTGTGTCAAAGTCATCATGCTGCTGAACTTTAAAATCTGGAGGATAAAGCCTCAGTGTGTTTGCTAAAGAGGATCTGGAGCATGCACAAATACACACACTCATATGCACACAGACAACTTAGGCAAACACAGGAGTTAGTGTTGGTGGACACGCCCACGTGGAGATGTGCAAATATACACTTGGATACCTGAGCACATGGAGTTGCACGTAGGATTCCTGTTAATTGCACATGAACATACACATACACACCTGCGCGTGCACGTGCTCAACAATCTTTGTGGTCCAAGTAAAACAGTTGGGTGTGATAATAGGTGTTAAAGGGCAGGCAAGCAGAGCCCTGAGCAAACACTTGGGCTTGATAACCAAAGTCAAAGAAAGCTGGAGAGGCTGAATCTTGAATTGCCCTCCCCTTTCTCTCCACTTTCTTTTTCTCTTTTCCAGAAAGTAATCTAGGACTTAAAGCAATAGGCAAGCAAGATCACTGCAGCCACTGCCTTCTATAATAAACCACAGCATCCTGCATCCTGCATCCTGTGATGATGCCCTGCAGGCATCAAGACAGTTTCTCTGCACACCTCTGCCCTGGATGGTAGGGAGGCCTCAGGAGAGCAGGCGACTTCCATGATAATCCCCTCCTATGAGCTGTAGCCTCACAGAAGTCTGGTGAGCTTTGGCTTCCTGCTCAGTGCTTATACCTTCCTAGTACTTTTTTCCAGCTGCTATCAATTATAATCACAGGGGCTGTGTGCATGCCCACCCACATGTGTCCTCTGTCCAGCAAAGAGCTCTATGAGGATAACGATCATGCATCCCACAATTAGGCTGAGTATCTCTTTAGGGGAGACCCTGCCTCCCCTGGGTTGTTCCAGTGAGAAACAGGCATTGCTTTTTCCTTGTCTCCATGGCCTGAGGGCCCTGAATGAGTGTGACTTTTTTTTCAAAGTGAAATCAATCTCAGTTTTATCATCATGTATTAATCTTACATTAATGAAAAGAGAAATGCACAGAAGTATATGCATTATCAGAGCTCAGACACAGGTAAAATATCTTGATTAGAATTGACTTCTGGGCTGGGTTTCTCTTGGTGGGCTGGTGTTTTCTCCCCTTCCTACAGATATTTTGGGAAAGTCTGGCTGCAGAGGACTTTCCACATGGGGCTCTATTGAGCCACCAGACTTTTGTATTTCAACTGGTAGCAGGCACAGAAGCCCGCAGACTGGAAGTGATTGCCTGCTCCACCCAAGCTACAGCACCTCAAGGACTGAGTCTTCTCCAGTTTCTTGGCATATTGAAACCACTGGGGAATTGTTGAGAACCTGAGATTTCCTTAATAATTTACACCATTCTCCTCCCTTTACAGGATCACATGATCCTGAACAAAGTCAATGAACATTATCCTGTGGTAACTGGTAATCTAATCTCCTAGGTCAGGTAACAACAACAAGTGGTATAATACCAAGAATTACCCTGAACTCTGGCCAGCTTCCTGGGAGAGCTGGACCTAGCTAGACACCAGGGACCTGGAAAAGCTGCTTAAGTTTAGCAATGGCCTTCACTTGTGGGGAGGTGGAGGATAATTAAGAAGAAGGAAGCCAAGTGCTTTAGAAAACTTAGGAAAACAATGGAAGGCTGATTTTTCTCAATAAACTATTGTTTCTCACTAGCCTTTGGGGATGCAGAATGAGTTTATGTAGCCTGGATGCCCATCCCTCACCTTCTCCCTGGCAGTCTTTGTTGGTCATTCATGTTTGTTTTCTTCCTGGGCTCCAGGCCCATCCCTGTCCTTGTCCTTTTCCTGTGTTCTTGGTCTTCCTACCTTTTCACCCTCTCTCTTTCTGCTGACGCCATTCCCTCAACATAGAAACATACTCAGGTCTTTGGAATCTTAAAATAAATCCCCCCTTTCCTCTCCAGGCCCTGATCTACTTCTGTGCTTCTTGAATAAGTCACCCAAAGTCACTGAGGGAACTACTCCCTTCCTCACCACACCGCCCACTGGCTCCCCACCACCCTCTGCTCCACTGAAGCAGAGGCTCCCTGGTGATTGATAGACCTCCGAGGCCTCCTGGACAGCTGAATATTCCACAGGCAAATTCTGAACTTAGTATTCATCAAAAGTCGTTTGAATACTTTGTGCAGGCGTGGCACTGTGAAGCCAGTACAATGGGGCGCCCTAGGAAAGGCATCAAAGTGGAAGGGAAGGAGCGACGGATCAGGGAAGGCTTTCCTTAGGAGAGCGGCTAGAACTGAGTTTTGAAGGATGTGTGGGAAGTAAGAAGAAATTGGAATTTTCAGCTATGAGACTCTTTCAATTTTAAGGTGTAAAACAAACGCAGTGCAAACCAGAGATCTACACAGCTGGGGCAACTAGGTGAAACTGGCTTCAGACCCACGCAAGTCATTTTTGGAATTGATCTTTTCCTCCCACTCAACTCTGCGGCTTCTGCCTCTGCACTGGATCCGACCTCTCCTCATCAGTCAAGCTCGCTCTGAGTTTCAGGAGTAGGAGTGGCATGGCCGTAAGCAATTCCAGGCTGCTGTCGCTTCAGTTTCTTGGCCCCAAGAGAAAGAGAGAACTCTCCCAGCACCTCACATATAAAAATTCCACTAAAGGGCTCTGATTGGCCCAGTGTGGGTCACGTGCCAATCCTGAGCCAATCAGTGTGGCTAGAGGATGAGATACTGTGATTGACCAGGGTTGGACCCCTCTACCCAGAGCTGGAGGAAGTGATCCGGAGATTGGTTGGAAACTCCACCAGGACCACCTGGAGTGTGAGCAATGGTAATGCAAAGCAGGGTACACTGAGAACACAAAAATAGCTGTGCATCAGAGAGAACTTTCTAGAAAGAAAGAACCACATATGCACCAGCCATGGAATATATCTGGGATTTACTAGTTTTATATAACTGGATTTAAAGATGAACTGGGTGAGAGAAGAGAAACCTAGAAAACAAAGAATTTGGAAGATTTTCAAACAAGTTTGAATATTATCCTGAAAGCTATGGAGAATCTTTGAAAAATGTTATGTCAGATATTTATATGATCAGATTCTTATGTCTGGTAAAAAAAAAAATTCTTTTGCTTATTGACTTGTTCTTTTCTTTTCTACTTTATTTCAGTTAATGGTATGTCCATGCTGCCAATGCCAGAAATTAAGGGCATCTTGGGGTCATCTTCCTTAGCCAAGTCCTTTCTGGACTCTTCCCAATTAACCATTCCTCTCTATTTTGTGGCACTGTCTTGAGTGCAGGCCTGTGTCTGTGCTTGTCCCTGTGCTGGGCTCTCCTAATTAATATGCTTTTCCAGGGAGTTTTCTGTGCTTTGTTCCAGGTTGGGTTAGATCTGGTTTTCTCTGCTTCCTTAGCACACATCCCTCTTAGCAGTCATCACTACTGAGCACTGCAATTGTTTTCCATCTGGCTGTGCACCAGATGCTGTGTGCATGTGCCCTACAGCTACCCCAGGGCATTTCTGACCCCAACTGCAGGGATAGTCCCAGTACACTGCAGACACTGGATATGTGAGTAAATAAGTCCCACTTCCTGCCACTAAGACTGGCAAACAGAAGCACAACAGTAACTGAAAAAAAGAAAATGTTTAAGGTCCTAGTGGACCACCCTGAAACAAAGGTATTTTCCTTACCAATTTCCAATTCTCATGTTCTTTTTCTCTACTCTTCTATATCCTCTCTCTATATATAACTCTCTACCTTGTCTACCATACATGACATGGAACTGAAATATGCATTGTGTTATGTCATGTGTGTATGTGAAATGCTTTGTGTTACCTGTTTTAATTTGAAAGAGTGAAAAGTCATATGATTTTTCTGAGTTGTGAGCTTGAGTTTTACTTTTCATATTATAGTAGCCCTTGGTAGTTTTATCCCTTGAGGTTTTGCATTTCTAACATAGAGGTGTAAAAATACTTTACAAGCTATGCACATGAACTCACACATGTAGAGACACACACACACAGTAGTCCATGTTATAGGTATTGATATAAGGTCTTTCAAGTATTTTTCTAAGGATATCCTTAGAAGTTGAACCCTATGAACTCAATATTGTGTAACAGAAAAAATTTTCTCAGGAACTGAGGGTGCTAGAGCTCAGAGGTAGAGCTCTTACTTAAAGTGCCCAAGGCCCTGGTTCCACCCCAGCACCCCCCCCCCCCCGCCCCCTGCCCCCACAAGAAGGAAAGAAAAAGAAAGAAGAAAAGATATTCTCAGGATCTTTCCTTTGCAGCACATGGAACTAATGACATTTATGAGCACTAATGCATTTAATACATTCCACTCCTTTTTCAAAAGGTAACCATATGGAATTAAATTACAGGGATAATCTTGAATGTATTTCATTTTTTAAAAGGAAGTAATTTCCACACTTTAGTACTCTGTGATTAATGTCACTACTTGTAACCCATTTGAACATATAAAGAGCATGTTCTAAGTCTACCTAGAAATTGCTTGTTGAGGGTTGAACCATAGAGAAGGGTTATTCTGGGAATGCTCCAGTCAAGGACCCAAAGTCAATTAACACCAACATCAACACAGAGCTACTCCTTGACTTTACTGCTATTTATTATGTTGATCTTTAAAGGAAGTTTTTATATGAAACTTTGATTACTAAAATTATATTAGTTATCTATCAAAGTAACAGATTACCCCCACATTTAGTGGCTTAAACCAATATGTCTTATTTATCACTTGCTATGTGTCTGGATTCTTGGCATGGCTTAGCTGGATCCTCTGTCTCAGGTCTTCTCACCCAGGTGCAGTCAAGTTTCATCTGGGGCCTGATCCGCTTCCTCTCCCTTATGTGATTGGTGGCAGGATCCAGTTCCTTGTGGGCTGATGTAATGAGGGCCTCAGTTTCTAGCTGGCTGTTGGCCAGAGATGACCCCCAGTTCCTTGCGATACGGGCCTCTCCAGTATGGTGGTTTGCTTCATCAAAACCAGCAAGAGAGAGCGTCTGTATCTCAGTCCTTGTAACCTAGTCACAGAAGTAACATTCTACCACTTTTGCTGTATTCTGTTTGACCAAGGAAAGTTATTGGCTCAATTCATGCTCATGGGAAGGGATTTCACAAAGCTGTGACGACCAGGATGTGGGTGTCACTGGAGACCATCTTAGAAGTCTGCCTACCACCAAGTATGGCCATTAAAAAGTGAAACTACTGTATTTAAATGTCACCTTTGCTCTTTTATATTAAATAAAAAAAGAGCTCCATCAATACTTTGGTGTTAATCCCTGATTAAAAGCATACCAACTTACTTAAATACTTTATTCTCAAAACATTAAATGGAAAACCAAACATGATTTCTAACTTGTTTACTGACCTCCTTATTGCCAGAGTGAGCCGATGTTTGCCTTTGTTGCCGGGTTGGTAATTCAGATTGCCTTGGTTGCCTATGACAAAAAACAAGTATGAACCTGTTTAGGCAATAGGGTAAAGACGTCAGCTCAATAATCAAGCCATGGGAACAGCCTTGGGGACAGATCTGAGCACCCTGAACTAGACAAAATAACTGAGTTTAATAGGTTCAGTATAATCACTATGCTTCTTACAATAACATCTTTTATCCCAAGACACTGCGTATTTTTCACTTTTTATTTGACCATATGCACAAGTCTCCTGGGGCTGCCATAACAAATTGCTACAAACCAGGTGGCATAAAACAACAGAAACTTATTCTCACCCATCAGGAGGCCAGAAGTCCAAAGTCAAGGGAACAGTAAGGGTGAAATCTACTGAGTATTATAAGGAAGAATCCAAGTCATGCCTGTCTCCTCACTTCCAGTGACTTCTAGTAATCCTTGGCTGGATACACCACTTGAATTTCTGCCTCCCTTTTCAGTTGCCTTTTTCCCTGAGTCTCTCAGTGCCCTCTCTTCCTCATATAAGGACACAGACACCCATCACTGGATTTAGGGCCCAGCTCAGCCTAAACCCAGAGTGGCTTCATTTGAAGATCCTTAAGTAATTACCCTATTTCCCAGTAGTGTCACATTCTGAGTAAACATGAATTTTGGTGAGGGGAGGACTGCTCAACTCACTATACTTATTCTTCACGGTGGCCTCTGGAGATGGAATGACAAGTACTGTCATTCCCTTTTATAAACTGGGAACCAAGTACTAGATGGTAACCAGCCAATGGTTATGTAACCAGTTGGTGGGAATAGATCCCAGATTTAAGTTCCTCCTCCAGCATCCTTTCTGCACTCAAGTTTTATTGCACATATACCTTATGGATACATTATAAACAGTGAGAGAAAGAAGGAGCTTGGTCTTTATTTTTCCAGCTTTTCTCTCTCACCTTCTAGTGAACTGGTCTGGCCCTTCCCATTCATATGTTTTGCAGAGGCACCCCGCTCCGACAGGGTCCCCTCCCAGGCCCACAAGTTCACCTGTGGCCCCACACCTGACACCCTTGATTGCACTCAGTGGGTTCAGAGATGAGCACGTGTCTCAGCTGAGAAAAACAGAGCTGCCTCTTTGCAATGTACACCTGAGCCTGACAACACAAGTCTTTGTCTCATTCTAGTAGCAAAGCTGAGAGATCAAGCTGCTGGTGGCCACAGGAACACTGTCCTCCCAGAGGAGAACAGACATGCTGGGTGCAGGTTTCTGTTTCTCCTAACTAGCATGGAAGTTCTTGGAGGCCTTGTCTGTTACATTATTTGTTGTACCCAGTGCTTGGCAAAGGGCCTAGCACATAGTAGGCACTCAGAACCTAGTGACCAAAGGAAAAAAATGAGAGAAGGAAGAAAGGGAGGGAGTGAGGGAGGAAGGAAGAGAAGGAGAGAAATAATAATAGAGTCCAGGTTCTTTCTATTCCTTTTTTTTTTTTTTTTTTGGTATCGGGGATTGAACTCAGGGGCACTCGACACTGAGCCACAGCCCCAGCCCTATTTTGTGTTTTATGTAGAGACAGGGTCTCACTGAGTTGCTTAGTGCCTCGCCCTTGCTGAGGCTGGCTTTGAACTCGCGATTCTCCTGTCTCAGCCTCCGTAAGTGTTGGGATTATAGGCTTGCGCCATCGCACCCGGCTGGTTCTCTCCATTCCTGACATTTGTCAGGGACCTCCCGCTCCAGAGGACCACAGGGCTACTACCTTCCTTGTTCTTTGACACAACTTCATTATATCCCCTCAAACCTCCCCATGGTTCTGTGGTTCCTCCATGGAAGGGAAACCCATGCCTTCTCTTCTTGCTCCCAGATCCATGCTTGCCTGCACACTTCAGGAAGTCATTCGGCTCTCTGATTTGGAAAGACTGCCAATCTTCACTTTATACTTTCTTGTCTTGCTCTTCTTCTATGAGCTTCCTGGGAGGTGTAGGACCCTGCTGCCTCCATCATCTGTCTGCCTTCCTGCTCTCATGCTGTCTGGTTCCCAGAGCACAGCTCTACTTTGGGACTGTTTCCCAACTAAGACTAACTAGTAGTTTGTGATTCTTCTTTATCCATCTCCCTAATCCTGAACCTCCTCTGAGAAGGGAAAGTAGGGAGCTTCCTGGCCTTTCATTTTATTTTTTTTAATTTGTTCTTTTTAGATATACATGATGGTAGAGTGTATTTTGACATATCATACATACATGGAGTATAACTCCCCATTCTTGTGGTTGTACATGGTGTGGAGTTACACTGTCATGTATTCATATATGAACACAGGAAAGTTATGTCTGATTCATTCTGCTATCTTTCCCATTCCGATCCCTTCTCCCTTCCCTTCATTCCCCATTGTCTAATCCAATGAACTTTTATTCTCCCTGACTCCTTATTATGTGTTAGCATCTGCATATTAAAGAGAACATTTGTTGGCCTTTCATTCTAGCTATCTGAAGTATTCACATATCCTTCTGTTTAGCTTCAGGGATTTCAGTCTCTCCCAGAGTGGAAAGTGTACTGGACCAAGTGTCAGAAGCCCTGACTTACGGTATCAGATCTACCATCAATTAGCTATGTGACTTTGGGGGCCATTTATCTTCTAGCCCCAGTTTCTTCATCTGTCTTAAAAAGAGGATAAGATCACTATCCTGTCTATCATGATAATCACCTAAGATAAGTGGATATAGTGGTGCTGTGCAAATTGGGAAATTCTCTTCCATGTCCATGGTTAGAGTCATTTTACCCTCGGTTCTGTCAGGGGAATACGAGATTTACGATGGCTTACACTATGAGGGCATTCTTTATTTCACACACTCACAGACCTGGAGGGAATCCCGAGGTTGTTTCAGCAGTGGGACGCTGCCTGGGCTCTGGGTTAGCTTTTCTATGCCACTCTTGGCTTTTGTCTCACCAGGTGGCTGGAGCTGCTCCAGGGCTCAGCCTCACATGTCAACAATTGAAACAGGAAGACTTGGGCCGTCCAGGGTGCTGGTTAGCAATGCAAACCCACTATTATCCAGCTCAGGTACTTAATGACCAGTCAGGGAGGGCACCAGGGGAGCTGCTGATGGGGAGAAGGAAGGAAAAATTTTCCCAGAATTGCCAGTAGATGCTGCCTTGAATTTCATAGACCAGGACTGAGTCAACTGGCCAGGACTTCTCAGCCAATCACTGGCTGAGAATGTCTAAGCCAATCAGAGTTCATGAGCAGGGAGAGAGCTTTTCTGACCCATGAGCACAACTGGACTTCTGCCAGTGACTCAGGCAGGGGAGTCGACATCACGGCCACACATGCTACCTCATCTCCCCCGACCCTCCGCTGCAACCCCTCTGTGGTGCCCCACCCTGACCCTTCTAGGCTCTCCAATTTAGACTGCCTTACTCCTTCTTCCTGGTTTCCACCACTCCTCCCATAACTTCTTTTTTGGGGGAGGGGGTTCCAGGGATTGAACTCAGGGGTACTCGGCCACTGAGCCACATCCCCAGCCCTAATTTGTATTTTATGTAGAGACAGGGTCTCACTGAGTTGCTTAGCACCTCACCATTGCTGAGGCTGGCTTTGAACTTGTGATTCTCCGGTCTGAGCCTCCCAAAGTGCTGGGATTACAGGCGTGCACCACTGTGCCTGGCTCACCCATGACTTCTTGACATCTTGTTTCATTTGTGGGACATTCAGCAACCACCAACACAATGGTAATAGCACCATTACCCCTTGTGTCTTAGCCTTTTTGTGCTATTCTAACAGAATACCTGAAATGGGGTAATTTATAAAGAACAAAATTTATTTGGCTCACAATTCCAAGATTGATCCGGGTTTGGTGACACACACCTGTAATCCCAGCAGTTTGAGAGGCTGAGGCAGGAGGATTGCAAGTTCAAAGCTAGCCTCAGCAACTTAGTGAGGCCCTAAGCAAATTAGCAAGACCCTGAGCAAATTAGCCCTGTCTCTAAATAAAATATAAAAAGGAGCTAAGCTATGGAACCAACCTAGGTGCCCTTCAACAGATGAATGGATAAAGAAAATGTGGTATATATACACAATGGAATATTACTCAGTCATAAAGAAGAAAGAAATTATGGCCTTTGCTGGTAAATGGATGGAACTGGAGACTATCATGCTAAGTGAAATAAGCCAATCCTAAAAAACCAAAGGCCAAATGTTCTCTCTGATATGCAGATGCTGACTCATAATAGGGGCAGGGGCAGTGAGTGGGGCTTCACCGGATTGGACAGGGCCAAGCAGGAGGAAAGGAGGGAGAATGGTAATGGAATAGACAGTAGAATGAAATGGACATAACTTTTCTATGTTCATATATGACCACACTGAAAGGTTATGGAAAATAATATTCCTACCAGACAGTGCCCCAAGAAAAACGAAGGAACAGTGTTGCATGGGAGGAGGAAGGGAAATTAGCCAAACAGTAACGATGGGCCCTGAGGGAAAAAGCAAACTTTCATCCTTTCCTGAGTTCATCCCCAGCATCTCACTCCTTCCCAACCACAATGGGTCCTGAAGGAAGGAGGCAAATACTGAAATGCTGGGTCCTGAACTTTCACCCTTTCCCACTGCAGATGAGTCCTGAAAGGAGGAAAGCAAATAGTGTAAAGAAATAGCTAGTGAAGATCTAGGTAACAGTGCGTCCCAGAGTTAAGCAGTGAACACTAAGTTGTGAGCTTTCCCAAGTAACAAGAAATTGAAAACTTTTTACAACTGCCTCCCTGGGTTAAAATTTGAACCTGCACAACTAGGTCCCCGACTGTCCAAACATACACGATTAGTGTAATTCCACATCATGTACAAGCACAGAAACGGGAAATTATACTCCATATGATATGTCATTCTACTGTCATATATAATTAAAAAGAACAATTTAAAAAAATTTTTAAAGGGGCTGGAGATATGGCTCAGGGGTTAAGTGCCCCTGGGTTCAATCCCCAGTACTAAATAAATAAATACATAAATAATAATGAAGGGGCTAGAATGTCGCTTAGTGGTAGAATATGTGCTGAGCATGTACAAGGCTTTGGATTCAATCCCTGGTAGCAAAACCAAACAAACAACAACCACCAAAAAAAAAATTCCAAGATTGAGGGACTGTGTCCAGTGAGGGCCTTTGTCCAGTGAGGGCCTTCTGACTGTGTCATCCCATAATGAAACAGCAGCATGAGACAAAAGAGCACACCAGAGGGACAGTAAGAGCACAAGGTAAAAGGGACCACGCTCGTCCTCTCCTCAGGAGTCCACTCCTGCAATACCATCAGTCCGTTCTCAAGGGCAGAACCCTCATGACCCGATCACCTCTCAGAGGCTCCTGGTCCACAAGGCGGTTGCATTTGGGATTATGTTTCCAACAAGTAAACTCTGGGAGACACACTTAAACTGTCATCATAAGGGGGTTGGAGGAAGTCTCTCCAGAAGAGGAGGAAATTTCTACCCAGACCTTCTAGGCTCTTGACTGGGGACAGAAAAGAATTTAAACACATCAGGTTTTAACAGAGAGAGGAAGTATTTTAATGGGAAGTGAAAAGTGAAGAGACCCATTCTCAGAGCAGAATGTAGGCTCTAGAGAAGATTCTCAGGGCTTGGGGCTCTTCTTTGAAAGGGAATTTTGCAAGGGTGGGCATGGGAAGGTGTGTGGAAATGACATCATCCTGTTGAACTCAATGATCAAAAAACAGGTGCTTTTGGTGGTCTGGTCTTCTCCAGGATCTTCCAGATGACATTGTCTCCTCTATTTAGATAATGTATGAAATGTGCTTACTTTATAAGTTTCTTAAAATATATCTCCTAGCCAGGCGCGGTGGCACAAGCCCGTCATCCCAGCACTTAGGGAGGCTGAGACAGGAGAATCGCGAATTCAAAGCCAGCCTCAGCAAGGGCGAGATGCTAAGCAACCTGTCTCTACATAAAACACAAAATAGCCGTGGCTGTGGCTCAGTGTCGAGTGCCCCTGAGTTCAATCTCCAGTACCAAAAAAAAAAAAAAAAAAAAAATATATATATATATATATATATATATATATATATATCTCCATCCTTTGGGGTTTTGTTTGTTTGTTTTGTGGTACTGGGACTGAACCCAGGGGCACTCCATCTCTGAGCTACATCCCCAGTGTTTTTAATTTTGAGAGGAAGTCTCACTAAGTTGCTCAGTCTGGCCTTGAATTTGTGATCCTCATGCCTCAGTCTCTGGAGCCACAGGGATTACAGGCATGCACGACTCTGCCTGACTCCTTTGTTTTATCTAATCTGAAAATACATTAGGCTAATGGTGCATGTGTTATGTTTAGATGTGAGGAGTCCAAACTTACGTGTAAGATAATACAAGAAAGTTTCGAGGTGAGCTGGTCAAATTATGAGAACCTTAACCTAATCAGTGCATTAATCCCCCGATAGGAATTAACTGGATGGTAACTATAGGCAGGTAGAGTGTTCCTGGAGGAGGTGGGTCATTGGGGGGGACGGAGAGGCGGTGTCTTTGGAATATATATTTTGTTCTTGGCGACTGAAGCTCTCTGTGCTTCCTGGTGTCCTGTCCTGAGCTACTTTCCTCTGCCACACCTTTCCACCATGGTGTTCTGCTTCGCCTCGGGACCTGAGCAATGGAGCCAGCTGTCTGCGGATTGAGACCTCTGAAACAGTGAGCTCCTAAATGAACTTTTCCTCCTCTGAAATTCTTCTTGTCAAGAATTTTGGTTACAGCGATACAGAAGCTGACTAAAACAGCATGTAAGCTTTAATTAAAATTAGGCTATTTTCATAGACGAGTGAAGCAGTAACTCACAGATCTGTAGATTTATCAGAAACTTGAGGATGACAGAGGAAAAACAGGTCTGGGGAGCCAGGAGCTTTTAGATATATAGCTACAGTGTCTTTTTCCTTCCATTTTTTCTCCTTTGTATCTTTCTTTCTTCTTTCCTACTCCAAAACCAAAGCACCTGGCTAGTAAATTGAGTCTCTTTGTGCACCTTCAAGTCCACACTAGGCCTGATGAGTGGATGTATTGACAGAATCAAGTCAGAAAGCTTATTTGTCCAATAGCAATATCCACATTTACATATCATGGGACCATCTAGCTCACTCTTGCATAGACCCACCTCTAGTTGGCCCTCCTGAGCACTTGGGAGGCAGACAAGACAGGTTAATAATCCCTTCTGGGTCACATGGGGCCCATCTGGATGAGTTTGCCCCAGGCCACAGAGCTCCTAAGATTTGGACCCAGAAAGAGAATTTCTGGCCCTGACGCGATGGAGTGCCTCTGCAACCCTGAGACAACTTGCAATTGGCCTGTTTGTGTGTCTGGCTTAGTTTCCAGACAGACAGGAGTTTGCCAAGCTAGGAAGTTTCAAATAACAAAGTCTACTGTGTGTGGCAAGAGGTGAGCCCAGGAACAAGACATAGGGCAGCAAGGCAGGGCTCTCACACCACATCCACACAAGACTCCTTTGCTGTAAAAGTTCCATTCACAGGCGTTATTTCATTTTCTCTCACAACCACCTTGTGAGGTAGACGTGGCAGGGCTGACCACGGTCTCCAGGTGTGGAAACTGAGGAAATGTGAGCCATCTGGCTAGAAGGAAGGTCTGAACTGGGTCAGACCCTAAGATTCTCACGTCCTCAGCCTGGATTCTTCATGGTCCCATGATATATAAATGTGGATATTGCTATTGGAATTGGTAAGATTCATAAACTTGCTCTTCTGCTGGCAACTTCAGGGGCTCTGGGCTGGATGACTTGCCAACAGTTTCTCAGAACAGTGTGGGAGGCAACTAGGGCTTAGAAAGTGGTTTCGAGGAAATGTAGCCACGGAAGAGGGCCTGAGCGGGGAAGGAAGCACTTGGCCCGAGTTTCTGAGCATCCTCACTGGGCCCTGGACAGTCCTGGGCCGGCAGCCAGGTGGAGCCTGAGGCAAGCTCTGGGCAGGGGGCTGAGGAGCAGGTGGCACTGAGTGTTCTCCTGCCAGCAGGAGGTTCACTCTGGATCTGTCTGTAGGTTTTGTCTCCTTCTCTTGGAGGCCTCTAGGAACTAACCCCAACCCTGGCCTTTTGGCACTGCCAAAGCTAATCTCTGATGCCATCTGTGCTGGTGACAGAGCTTGTGTCCCCTCCCTTGACCCCTTTCCATCCATTCAGTAAACACACTCTGTGAACAACAGCTGACTTGTCCCACCCCACTGCCCCGCTCTCTGGCACTTCTAGTGTTGGTTCCATTGTGCAACTGGGCAGGGGGTGGGGTAAGGGGATAAAAATGGACAACTACAGTCAGAGAGAAGGGGAGGGGATCGAGGAAAGGAGAGAGGAATTCACAGAACAATGCAAATGAGATTTTGTCCACATACCTTGCAACCTTTGCCCCATATTCTATTGGAACACTGGTCCCTAGGGGAATCTGGAGGACCCTATGCAGTCATCTCAGTGCTGTTAACCATATTCCCTTGACTCACTGTTTCCAGCTGCCATTGTGAGATAACTTGGTCTCATGGGACTCACTCAGCACAGGCAGCTTCCCACCTCTAGCCCACACCTGAGTCTTTCTGTTTGGGGTGTTGAGGCTTCTCTAATAACAGGGGAGCCTTTTCCATTCACTTCAGGGGCAGCCCAGAAGCCCAGAAGGGTCATAGAGCTGGGAGGTGGTGAGTGAATGCCCATCTTCTGTCCTTCAGGGGCCCAGGTCTGGGAGGCCTTTGAGTTGAGCTCACACCACTCTTATCTCCTACTCTCTAAGGGCACATTGTGCAGTGCCTTGGGAGGCTGGACAGAGAAGGGATAGTGAAGACCCCAGGGTCTTGGCTCCTTGCCATCTCATTTCCTCCTTGGTGGTCCTGAGGGCAGAACTGACTTCATGAGTGTGTGACTTGCCCTGGTTTTCATGCTCTGCTGTTGATGTCTTGAAATCTTTTTTTTTTTTTTTTGGTACTGGGGATTGAACTCAGGGGTGCTCGACCACTGAGCCACATCCCCAGCCCTATTTTGTGTTTTATGTAGAGACAGGGTCTCACTGAGTTGCTTAGCGCCTCGCCATGGCTTTGAACTCGCGATTCTCCTGTCTCAGCCTCCCTAAGTGCTGGGATTACAGGCTTGAGCCACCGCACCCGGCTTGAAATCTTAATATTCTTAAAATTCTGAACCTCCACAGGCCCTCTTCAGGGCCTCCACATTTTCAGTTTGCACAGCACACAAACTACATGGTGGGTCCTGCCCGGAGGTTTGATGCTCTGCAGTGATGAGAGTTAGTGAACCCTGTCCTCTGACCAAAACAGAAAATGCAGGTTCAGTAGGAGCTTTCATCAGGGTCCTTGTGACAACGGCTTGTGGGGGACAGGCGTTAGGGGCCAGCTGGTCCACTCCCTCCCCCAGAGTTGGTTTTTCCCACTCAGTACCCCTGGCACAAGCTTGCCCAGCCTCTGTGAATTCTTCTCATGACAAGAGAGCTCCTGTTTCATTGTGGACTCTCGTCACAACTGCCCCCACTCTTGTGAAGTGTTCTGAGGCCCCGGCCTTTCACAAGGGTAATCTCTCTGGAGGCTCACTGCCCTCTCCTTTGTGTAGAGGGCATTTTCTAAGGAGTGGAAATTGAGGAAATCATCAAAACCACATGAGCAGCATTACTCTCCCCACTCAGCCCTTGCCCTTCCTTCTAGCAGCAATGAAAATCTCAGCTTATCTGGGAAGTCTTCTGGCCTGTCCAAAGAGAAGAAATAGCCTAGCGGCATGGTGCATGACTATAATTCCAGCTACTTGGGTGGCTGAGGCAGCAGGATCTCAAGTTGGAGACCAATCTGGGCAACTTAGGGAGACTGTATCTCAAAATCAAATTAAAAGGACTGGGGATGGAGATCGTCATCACTACCCTTGGTGCATGTATGAAGACACAATTGGTGTGACTTTATCTGGTTTGCAACCAGAGAAATGGAAAAACTGAGCTCTATATATGTACTATGACTTGAAATGCAATTAAATAAACTAATTTAAAAAAAAGACTGGGGATGTAACTCAGTGGGAGGCCACTTACCTAGCACATGCAAGACCCTGGGTTCAGTTCTCAGTACTGCAAATTAAAAAAAAAAAAGTGTGTGTATACAGGGTGGGGCAGAGAAAATTTCTCATTCTTTGTACTAAATTATTTTCCCTCCCAGGATGTAGGCAATGTATACATATATACATGGGGAAGGTATCAGGGATTGAACTCAGGGGCGCTCAACCACTGAGCCATACCCCCAGCCCTATTTTGTATTTTATTTAGAGACAGGGTCTCACTGAGTTGCTTAGCACCTCACCGTTGCTGAGGCTGGCTTTGAACTCACGATCCTCCTGTCTCAGCCTCTGGAGCTGCTGGGATTACAGGCATGCACCACCATGCCCGGCTTTTTTTTTTTGATACTGGGGATGGAACCCAGTGGCACCCAACCACTGAGCTACATCCCTATCCCTTTTTTAGAGACAGGGTCTCACTCAGTTGCTTAGGGCCTAAGTTGCTGGGGCTATCTTTGAACTCACGATCCTCCTGCCTCAGCCTCCCCAGCTGCTGGGATCACAGGTGTGCGCCACTGCACCCAGCCAGGATTTAGGCAATATTATGTCTGTTTTTCAGAAGTGCTTTATTTGAATAACAGACCTAAAATGGTAATGAGCCAAAGCAGCCTTTTTATGCATTCACTTCAAATGTTTTATTTAAATATATTAGGCTTCAGTTTAAAGGTGATAGAATAAAGCAGGATCCCAGAACTTCCACCTCCTATTACCCCAAGAAATAAACATGGAAATTCACAACACAAAAGCATAAACAAGAACCTCCAACAACCAGAGTCATCAGCATGGAGGACAGACGGCAGAGCACACATCGAAAAGTGTCAGTCAAGGAAAGACACAGACGCGTCTAGAACCAAGTGGCTTTTACTTCACCCCCACATCAGAAGAAAAATGTTCATTGAGAATATCCTGAACTCTTCACTACTCCCCACCTATTCATAGAGCAGCCTACCCGAGCAGGTGGGGGTGGGGGGAAGAGTGAGGAACTGGGATTTCAGGTGCTGCTGCAGGAAGGACTGTCCTTGGCTTGAAGTCTTCCAGGTGGGGTGCAGGGGTGAAGATTGCTCCTCCTACCTCAAGACTTTTTCTTGCTACCATCTGAGAACCTTATATATAACAGATAAAAGTCTGACTGTGTGGGGTTAGGAGCTTAGCTACACCCAGGGAGGGGGCTGTCTAGGCAAAATGAGCCTCATCATGTGGACCCACCAGTAGGCCCAGCAGGCATGCACGCTGCTCAGATGTCTGAGTCCGAGCTTGTCTTCTCGCACTTGCTGGTTAGGCCTCATGCTCTCCTGCTCTCGCAGCCCAGAGCAAACCCTCAGTGGCTCAGAGCCTTTCACTTCCTTCCTGTCTGTGGTTTTCATCTTGGTACCTACCTATGTTCTGCATCACTTCTGCTTACCACTCCTGCCCCAACAATAAATACCTTACCAATGAGAGGCTCGTGTGTGTGCTAGAATGTCCTTGTGCCTCCCGTGGGGCTGGAGAGGTGGCCCTGCTATTGTTCCTGACCTTCCTCTTTCAAGTCCTAATGGAGAATAAATCAGACTGAGCCTGTGTGCCTTGTGACCCACCAGGCCCTCTGGCTACTCACGTACAGTTCCAAATACTTTTCCAGTTTATTCCTGATCTCACACCAACATTCTGAAGGTCTGGATCCATGAGTGGTAGTTCAAGGCAAGCTCTCCACAGCACAAAGGCTTCTGAGTAGTTCCAAACCTCCTCTAAGACACCAGTTCCATAATCTGACTTCACCTTGCATCTTCTCTCCTAGAATTCCCACCTTCTGGAGTTGTTCTGTAGGTATTCTGTGAATAGTGGGCTGGGCAACTTGCTGAGTATCAGGCTGGGGAATCACAGGCCCTTAGAGGTTCTCAGCACCTCTTTCTTCCCACCACCCAGCTCACTTGCAGACGCAGCTCTGCCTCAGGTTCTTCTGTAGTCTACCACGATACCTCGACAACTATAAGCAATATTTGATTCCGATCTGCCAATTTCCTCTGATACCCCAGTTCCTAAGAAGTGAACACTGAGCACTTACCACTGGAAGATAAAATGTCAATTCTTGAGATATAAACTTTGGAGACTTATGCAACTAGAAAGGGAAAACAGTTCAATATTACTTTCACCTTCCTCAAGCTTTAGGATGCTTTTGATGCAGTTTTATATTTAGGATCATATGAATTATGCATAGAGAACCCTCAATTGGTGGAGAGCTCGCAAACACTAGAAATTACATTTCCCTCCTTTTTGATAATTAGTTCAAGGTCTTCACCACAGTGACATCATGTCTCAGAAGCAAAAATAGGTCTCTATTAAGACCATGTAATGTCTTCTGTCTAGCAGATTCTATTTCCTCTTTCTGCCCTGGTCTTCTCACCTTCCTAATTGCTTCTCTGACCTCGGAGCTCTTGCCGCTGTCTGAGGGCCTTAGGTATATCAGATAGTCTGTGTGTAGGGTTAGGAGCTATGTTAATTGCATCTGTCTAACTTAGAAACTCAAAAAACCCAAAGTTCCTAAAAGCTTATGAGACATTAATAGCTTATGTGACAGGGATACAATTTTTTTTTTTTTTGATGACTACATTGACTTTTTAAAAAATTTTATTGGCTAGGGATACAATTATTATGCAGAGTTTAGAATTTAGGTACAGCTGTGTAGAAGAATAATTTACATTCCATTAAACTCAGTGGGGGTGGGATAAACAGAACTACTAAGTGTCCTATGTGCCTTACATACATTATCTCACTTAAGACTGAAAAGAGCCCCAAGGTGGCACATGTCTAGAATACAAGCAAATCTGGAGGCTAAGGAGTATCTAAAGTTCAAGGCCAGCCTCAGCAACTCAAACGAGGCCCTATGCAACTTAGTGAGACCCAGTCTCAAAAAAATAAAAAGGGCTGGGGATGTGGTTCTGCTGCTCTTTCTGTGTGCACTCCTGCTTAGGTAAGACCTTGAACTTAATGGTGTCGTGATGATAGGGACACTTGAGCACTAGATGTAGTCACAACCTAGAATTTATTAACCACTTCCAGGCTTATACCTGGAAATCAGAAACAAAAGGAACTATTATGAGACTGAAATCTCTATTCCCTTTAGTCTGAAATAAGGCATTCTCTTTATCTTGTACTATACCAGGCAAAGACAAAAGCAAAAACATTTCACTTCCACATGGAAAAAGATAAAAATCATGATTCAGACTTTTTTGTTTGTAAATGGCTGTGTAACATTTATGGCTCTGCAACAGCTGAGGGGAAACAAACTATCCTTTAGGGTTTGGGAGACTATCATGTTTACTTTTAAAATTGAGGAAGAGGAAATTAAAGCTTTTAGATTCATTATTCTTTAATCCTTTAACAAGTGTACTTAGTCCTCGACATTTAACTGTTATTTACTAAAAACAGAAACCTGAAGTGAGGCAAATCTGCTGTTTGGGACAAACCTTTGAATGAGAAAAAAATGCTGTTTCCAGTCTTCACAATTCTATCAAGTAGCCATGCCATTTGATGCTACCAGCCATTGACCAAAACTGCACCAGAATGAAATCTGCCATTCTAAAAACAAGGTGATTTCTAAAGTATACTAATTACAAAATCCCAAAGGCCAATGAGTCACACATCAGTGTCAAAAAAAAAAATTATAATTGTTATCTTGCTGATATGTAATTCCCTTAAATGGTAATGAAATGTCCTTCTTTGTCCCTTCTGATTAACTTTGTAAATGCATTCTGCTGTCACGTACAACTAATTAAAACAGATAAATTTAAAAAGTAATATAAAGATTACTCTCAAACAAAGCCTCTTTTAGATAGGTGTCCTTTGATTGAGTAATGGTTCAACAGATTTAATCCTCTTAAAGTATTTGGAAACACAACATTGCATCATTTTCACTTAATGGAAATTATGGCAAACTGACCAGTGTACAAGAACTCTTCCAGACCTGGCTGGTGGTCTTTATTCAAAGCTAAGGAATGTTTTGCTGTGGTAGCTGATTTTCAAAGATGGCTCCCAATGAACCAGGCCTCTGGGTATTTGCATCCTTTTGTAGACTCTCCCACACTGAATCTGAATGACACTGTGACCAAAGGAATTCAACAGTGAAAGTGTCACTGTGCCAGTCTTGGCAGTTTCTGCTTTTATGCTTTTGGGAGCTCCAAGCTATCATTGCTCTCATTGTCTCACACTAAAACTATGAGAATTCAATATATCCAATACAGGCCCACATGCCCCATTTGTAGTGCCATCCTTTGTCTTAACTAGAGTGTGTACAAATCAGGGAAGAAAAAAAGTTCTATTGTGGCCTACTGATGCCTTGATTTAAAGGATCATTTGTGTCATCAATATTTTGAATTTTTCCTTTTCTGGGCATCCTGGAGGGAACTGCTGAATGGCTGGGAGGTGTGCCCTTCTCCTATAAATGGGGGAAGTTACGTGAAATGAGAGATTCTCACTGATTAGTGTTCAGGAATGGCACTCTTTATGACAGCATTTACATGGAAGTTGATTTTTTTGACAACCATTTGTTCAAATACTCCTTGAAAATCTTTGTGTATGCATCTGTTTGTGGACAGCAGCCTCTGGCCTTCCCTTTATCTCCCAACATTCCTGGGTTCTTCTTCCAGGCACTCCAGGCTCTTCTGATCTCTCCCCTTCTAGGGACCTAATTTTTTTTCCAACTGTCCATCAGCTGAGTGTCAACCCATAGAAAACTGCAGGTAAGACTTCCGGGAGTTTTTGCATAAACAATGAAACAGTGATGAAGATGCAACTAGTGATATTTTAGGGGCAGTATCCCAGCTCCATGTTTTATCAATGACACTACTAAGCTGCTGTAACCACCAGCATGGCTGAGTCAAGGTGAGTAGAGTGGAAGCCTCATCTCCAGTTCAAGTGAGTCTCACACCTGAAAGGCAAAAAGTACTCCGAGAGCAGGTCTGCACTCCCCAGTATGTTCCAGGCTTTCTAGCAGAAAACACTGTCTCATCTCTTCCTATGCACATCGAGTTTAATCATACCTAATTAAAGGGTATTTTTCTGATTATGAAGGGAGCCTGACTCATTTCCACGGGTCAGCCAACTCTCCTCCCATGTTCGATTCTTTTTTTTTTTTTTTTTAATATTTTTTTAGTTGTAGATGGACACAATATCTTTATTTTTATGTGGTGCTGAGGATCGAACCCAGTGCCTTACACATGCGAGGCAAGCACTCTACCACTGAGCTACAATCCCAGCCCCACCATATTCTATTCTTATTTCTGTTTCCATGTGACAGCAACTGTGGAGACTTGGTTTTTTTCTCAAGCCTGTAAGAGTTTAAGAACAATGTTACGAAATCCTGAGAGGTAAAAATTTATTGATTTCTATCATATCAGCATGTTATGATATGGTCACGCCTGTTCACACAGCTGACTTCTTAGAGCCAAAAGAGGATTCTGTTTTTCCATTTAAAAATACATTTTTTTTTTCAGCAGGAAGAAACATTTTAAAAACAAACATTTTCATATTAAGTGGGAATTACTAACAACCCCCTCCCCCTTCCCCAACTCATGAGGAATAGGGCTGGTCAGCGATAGATCTCTGGGTGCTTCAAATCTGCATTCTACTTCGACCCCCAATCTTTTCTGTCTTCCACATAAAATACCTCTGGGGGAAAAGAAATTAGAACCTCACCAAAACAGTAGCCTAAATCCAGCCAGCAAAAAGAGGTAGACTGAACTGTAACTATTGAACTTATTTGGTAGATTGTGCAAAATATTTTAAAACATTTAAAATTTTCAGTGGGATCAAACATTCTACAAGCAACTAAACAACTGAGGTTTTATATGCTTAAAACAAAATCTTAAGAGATGCCTATACCACATTTACTGAGCTTTGAGAAATGAAAGCATAAAACTGACTTGAGAAATATGTGCTTCCCCTATACTTCAGGCAAAGTTTGCTTTTGTCAGATTCCTCAAAATCAAAAGCTTATGTGGTAGGACTGATCCTAATGCTTTTCCTACCCATTCAAGTCCCTGCTAGAGTCGATAATAGAAATTTTCTCAGAATAGTGAGCAAATTAACTGGAAGAAGTTTATTCAACATTAACAGTTAAAACAAAATGAAACAAAAAGAACAGGGCAATGGTGTGCTGTTGACATCTTCTACTGGCTCCCAAGGGCCACTCATTAAATTTCAGGCTCTTGCCAGAAGTTGTTAAATGATTGTTATTAAAATCATATCAACTTAAAATTAGTGCTGAAGTTAAAAAGTGGTATTGTATTAAGGGTAAGAAAAGAATTTAAGAGTAGATCACACCATAGATTCAATGACAGTAAATTTCCTGGGAGATAAGTAAGTGAAATAGGATACAATACCATAATAAACTCATGTTGGAATGCAACTGTAGGTTGGCTAAAGGGTTCAGAAAAAAGCAATTAAGAATCTTATGAGAATCAACTGACTATGTGGAGTTTATATACAGTGTTTATATTTTATTTTTGTTATTTGTGTCGTATATTCTTGCTATCAGGAAAATTTATAACAGATTTGTGTAACTTGGATATATAATTTTTTATGAGACAGTAGGCCTTTAAACATTTATTGGCAGACTACTTAACGGGGAGAGTGAAGAGGAGAGATCAGAATGAAGAGGAGGGATCAGAACCTCTGACCCAGGGAAGGAGGGCCAGCGTTTTCTCATTGGGTGTTTGAGCATGCTCTCAGCATGCTACTGCAGGGTGGGCTCTAAGCACAGGCCTACAGGTGTAATGCCCAAATAGCTCCAGTATGACAGAGACACACCGTCCCCACTGCTAAGAATTAAAGCACTGTACTTGGAAAAAAATCAACTTTATTTTCTCTAGGTTAAAAAAAAATAGAACCAGCTATTAAGTTTTGCTGAAAAAATGCTTCTTTTGGTGTTCATGTCTAAATTTCTGAAAAGGCGATCTGGTTATTTAAATCATCTCGAATGCATTCATAAACCAGATCCACGTGTGACCAGCCCTTTACAAAAATTAATTACAGTTGCCACAGCCTTTACATTCATTCTTATCACACATTACAACATGCAGATACACAAAGAAAGGTCAAACAAGCTGAAGTAAACATTATGGCATCAGGAAAATGAAAATCCATCTGTATAAAATAAATACAACTTTGCAATAACTAAATAAAATGAAAGCAATTAATAAAAATAATGGCAGTTTAAAATATAACTGTCTCATTATCCAATCATAAAATAAGTTACTGTAAAATGCATAGACTCCTTACATGTAAAGAATTTGTGCATCACAGTCATGTGTCCAACAGTTTTACACAATAAAAATAAAGCCATTCAAAATGTGTGCATATTTTGCAATTAGAATACACTTAATTTTTTTTGCTCTTAAACTGTTTTAAAAATATTAAATGTAAAAATCCTCAGATGGACATTTTACAGAAAAACCCATATTTAATCTTCCATATGGCTACAGTCACCTTCCCCCAACAGATCAGCACCCTTAGCATTTTCCCAGGGTCCAGTTCCTAACTGCTGGGGACTGGTGCAAAATGATTACAACAAAGCACCAAGCAATGACTGCTTCAGAGTACGCCGGCTCTTCTATTATACAGAATTTCCCAACTTAGGTGTTTTGGTCCCAGACATCTTAGTCTCTACCCATCATAAAATGAACTGGTATAACTGCTGCCCTGTGCTCCTTTTGACTTTGCCTGGCCTATTAACAGATTTGTAAAGCTCATAGCTCTATAGGGCAAAAAAAGAAAAACCATTCTTATCCATCCTTTGTGGACCAGAGCTGAGCATACTCAATGGTAACTCTGGAGTGAAGTCCTATGTAGTGACTTCAAAAAAAAGAACAAATAAAACAGTTAACTCCCCTATTCAGTAGTGCAAATAAAACATTTCCTTTTTAAATATAAAAAAGAATACAAGACGACTACCCATGACTAAAGACTATGTTCTATAATCATAACCAGGACCAACTAGTTTAGAAGAGTCTTCAGAGAAGTGATTGTCAAAAAACACTACTAAGACAAATCCACAAGAAGGGAGCAACATGAGCAAAGAATGAAGTGCCATTCTCAGCATCAGTCGACGGCAGCAACACTAGAATGATGTTCTGAGGCTTACATTGGGTGATGTAAGAGTTCATGTTGACAAAAAGGCTGAGAACAGTATTAGTACAACCTATTCTTGATATTCAGGGATGCCTTTTCCAGCCCATGGATTATTCAGGCTTGGGAATTTCCTCTTCCTGATAGCTGTCTGTACTTCCACGTTATTTCACTACTCACTAACGATCATAAATACACAGGCAAGAGAAGCTAATAAACAATCCAAACCATTTTTTTTTTTTTTAAATTAGCAAGCATCCCTGGAAGGAAAAAAGAGTTTGATGAAGAGCAAAACTTCTAACGCCTTCAGGAATCAGATTTTTGGCTTCCCTATAACTGGATTAAGTATTCTGTAATTAATTAATTACCCAGTAATCTTTAGTTCCTTTACTGTGAAAAATTAAGGATTGGTTGAATATGGAAAAGCAAAAACTATTTAATGATATGACATGTTTGAACTCAGATTTTTAAAAAATCTTCTGTTTAAATTCTCAACCAACTGGTTTGCTTACCCAAAACATCATTTTCTACTCTGTAATTTTTCTTTACCCTCTATTGCTTTTAAGTTCATCTATCATGTGTACATTTCAATACCGAAAATTGTTTCTGAAGTTAAGAGTGACTAGCTGGCTTGGTCACTTTTGCAGTCACGGAACCTGCTTGCAGCCAAGCAGATACTCCATCACTGTTTCTTGGTGATACCAGGATCCCAACAGTGAGCTCTCAACTCTGTCTGCTGTGGGAACCTAGGCAGTCCAGCTGAGACCAAGAAGTGCTGAGCTTCTAAGGAACCATTGGTGTAACACTGGCATAGTTTTGTTTTCTTTCCCCTTGACAACATGTATGACCTCCTTTAACCTCACTTTACAAAGAAAGTACAAATAGGAATTTTTCTTCAGTTCTGTAAAGTGGCATATTGCTGCTTCCCCAGATTGCCATAAAAGAACCCTGATTCTCTCATTACATTTCCTAGTATAGCAGGTGAACTCCAGTTACTGACAAGGAAAGCACTATCAAGGCTCTTAAACAAATACATTTTGCAAATGGAAGAGAGAGAACATGTTAGAAAGAATCAAAGAGGGGCAGGGCAGATCAAATGCACATCTATTTACAACTCATGGATCAATTTTCAAAAATTAACTCACACATCTATAGAGACTGTGGAAATGACACTGCACTTGAAAAATAAAGCATCTTACAGAAGTTTAATGTGTACAATATATTTAACAGTGTCATGTTCCTTTGGAGCACAGCGATGTCAAAAGTGGCTCTAAGCCACATTTATGGTTAAAAATAGGAGAACTGTCCACTCTACCCTGTGGCTTGCTTTGCAATGATGGGAAGGTTTACTAGCTAGGACCGTGCATAACTATATTTAAGAGTGAGCAACCTCTCCCTAGATGGTTAATATCTCAAATGAACAATTTCATTTCATCTTGTAATTAAGTAATGTTTGCTGGATCTCAAACAGAAGCATCATTGAGCTTCTCTTTGGCTTCCTATCATCACTAACACCTTGCAAGTGAGACTGGTCTCACTTATTCACTGTCACTGTAGAGCACATAACGAAATGCTTCAGTTTCAAGAAAATTGCATTTTATAACAATTGTTACCAAACCAAACATATCAAAACTGTCTTCTGCATTTTAACAGTATAATAAAATATTCAATGAGGTATTTCAGTTAATGCCTCCTTCTCTTTCACATATGCTGAGTTATCCTAAACATGAAGCTGCTGTGGGCTTTTATTTGGCGTTGCTTTATCTTTCCCACACAACTGTGGGAAAATTCACATCTTTTTTTTGGTTTATTGGAAAACAGAAAACATTAGCCTTTATTTTTATTTTACAGCCTACTTCTCAGAATTGTTATTTGTGATTAGTGATAACAGGGGAGTCTACAGTGCTCACATCACAGAAAACTACCACTGACTTATTAGATCTTTAGTCTTACAATCCTAAGCTGAAAAAAGTCCTCTATCTCAATATTGATGCAATGCCAGCATTTTTTGAGAAGAATTTGGTTCTCCTGTGAGGTAAATCACATAAACATACTGACCAAAAAAAAAGTTTTCTAGAAATAATAGAAACTTGATGTTACCCTCTTCAAAAGCAACTGGAAGAGACTGGGAAGCCTTTTGTGCAGGTTTCTCCTGGTTACACTAACCATGAGAGGGCCAGCTCCTTGATACAATCTGGAACACACTGCTTTCTGCACAGATTTGGAGAGGAGCCACTTGAGAACCAGTCGCCAGTGTAAGCCAATGTCTGGCTCTAGCTCTTCTTTTCTTGATGAACTAGTGTGTTTTCCCTTAAACTGATCATCTAAATATTTTATGTTAATTTGTTCATCCATTTTCAAATGCATTTAGTGCTACTATGTCAAAATGGGGTGCGGGGAGCCTCTAGCTACAAATAGGGTCACCCCATCAAGGAGGTGCCCAATGCAGGGTGGTGCTGAGAGCAGCTGTGGGCAAATTCACAGAGACAGAAAAGCCCCCTGGGAAGCCTACTCACTGACAGGCTTACTTTTGTCTTCAGGCTATGTTACTATCATTTGCTATATTGGCATCTGATAAAAGTGCATTTTGTAAAATACAATTATCAATCTACATATGCCTTCTATACATAAAGAGAAACTTGGTGATGCCCCCACCCCACCCCACCCCGGTGGAAAGGAAAGCACTAGCACTTGTAAACATGGTGCTAGACTGAGCTAGCCTTCATAAGATTGGAGCCTATGCCAGGAGGTGTTCAGTGGACACTGGTTCTCCCCCACAGAGAATATCAACACTGCACTTGGTCAGGTGCTGAGGACTGAAGTTTGTTACTTCAAGCAACAGGGAAACCACTCTTTGGGAGGTGTCCCCAAATCCCCTCATGGCTACTAGTACCACAGCCCAAATGGGTGGAGATGTGGGCGCTGTGGTGCACTGCTCTAAAAGGGACTGTTAGCTAGGAGAGATGAACACAAATTCTGAGCTTGAACTAAATGACCAAGTAGATCTTGTGGCAACAATTTCTTTCAGATAGTCTTCTAGGATGATTTTATGATTTCCTCTTCTCCAAATGTGATGTTTGCTTATATGTGGTAGAGTGTATCTCTTTAAAACATGAAAAAGTTCTTAAAATATATCAGCAGGTCATTATATTACTGATCCTCATTTTAATAGAGTTTTAAAATATCCCAAAGGGGGATAAATATTAATTCATCCACTGAATTTCCTTCGCTTCTTTTATATATTCTGATTTGCACATGTAAAATAATGTACACTCATGAAAGTTTGAACTCCTATGGGGACCTTGACAAGTCCAAGTCAGTTCCTAAAATAGGCAATGGTAAAAATACTCAATGATGTTGTACCACATACAGGCTGACAACACTGCGAAAGAGTATATAAGAAATAACCACGTGTTGCTGAGGTTCATCTCCCTGGAAACAGCTTCCTTCTGACCCTTAAGAGGTGGAAAGGCTCCTGAAGGACAAGAGAGAAATATTAGTTTACTGTAATGGTAGGTCTTCTGGAATAAAAGTTGGATATTAATTTAATTAGATTCATGGGGTCTTTTTTTTTTTTTAAGCCTTCTGTAATTTCCATTGCCTCTGAAAAGAGCTCTCATTTGAAATACAATTTTCCAAGCTACAAGGTCCTTCCTCATCCCAGCCTTTGCCTTTATTCTTTCTTCTGGAATGCCCCTCTTCCTCCTCAGTGAATCTTTCCCATATCATCCTTCCCATATCAGAAAATAATGCCAACCCTGGCCCTTGTCACTCTCTCCTCCAGGTTTATTTCCTTCCTAGAATTTTCCCCAATCTGTAATGGTCTCATCTATCCTTTCTTCTATCTACAGACTTTTACTGTCTGTCTTCCATGGGAATAAAATCTGTACCAGGTACTCTGGTAGCTTTTTCCCCTGTATCACTAGATATTTCCATAAATGGGACATAAGATCTGTGGAATTGACACCAGATAATTTCTGAAACAATACAATGTATACTAATCCATTTATTTGAAAATAAATTTTTTTTTGCCACAAAAGAGGTTATATAATACCAATGATATTTTTAAAGGGCAGTAGGGCTTATGAAATATGTCTTAATAATAAAAAGGAAAATTACAAAGCAAATAGATGCCTTTAAATTCTTTTCTGGAAAGCCAGATCATGTCAGAACAATTTTATCTGAGGTCATCTTTAACACTCTTCAGCATTCAAACAATCTTTGTCCTTGCTGATAATCTCCCACAGTAAGCTGATTCAAGAGGGGATTTGCTGCTCACAAGCAATTTCAGAGCGTACTTTCAAGTTTCAAGGTCTACTATGCAAATAATTTTCTTAAAAAGAGGCTTCTACTATTGTTGCTACAATTTAGGCCAAATTTTTGGAGGCAATAAATTGAGGTTGAGAAAGCAGAGACCTTGTTAGTCTCTTATCACCCATTCCTTCTCAGCCTTCTGTTAAACTAAAACACCAAGGCCATTCTCAAATCAAGGACAACTTTCTGTCTTTCACCTTTTTCTCCCTATTAAGGTGTTAGAAAATAGGCCCACAACATAGCAATTCATAAAGCACTTTGGTAGTGCCACGGCTGGGTGGGGTATCTTTTAATGGTAATTTCCTTCTTTCCTAACTTCCTTTTTTCTGCCTCTCCTTCCCTCCTCATATATTTTTCCCACTGCACTACAGTTCTTTATAGGGTGCAGAGACTATTTAGAAGGAACCTTAAACTAAATAAACTTTTTTATTTCCTCTTAAAGATAAATGACTGGATTTGATCCCCAGCAACTCACACACAAACACACACACTCTCTCTCACACACACATTCTCTCTCATTTATAAAATGCCCCATATGATTATACATATATGACTGTAGTTGTTCACAGATTCTTTTGACTTGGATCCATTTGTGTGATACCATACTCACAGCCTTTGCACACAGGCTACTACAGAACAAACAATATAAATTTGTCTTTATAGAAATTATAAGCAGACATATCTTAAATATAGAAACACTTTGATTTCTGTAGGGCATTTAAGGATCTGAAAAATGGTTATCTTCCCTAAAGCCTATCTTTAAGATTTCTACTAATTTCAGAAATGTACATAATAGAAGATGCTGTGTACCTGTTTTATAAAAATGTGATAAGAGGTTCTCTTTTTCAATAAAGCGTTGATAAAGCCAGTTGGCAAGGTCATCAGTTTCCAGGGGTACATCTTTAACTGGAAAGATCCTATCAAGGGTTAAGAAGAAAAAAAGACAAATTTCTTCAATACAGAAGTGAAAATCATTCAGAACCACAATTTAGCTTTAGTAATGAAAAGCTAAATAAACTTATAGAACCATCTTTGCTTTTCTGTGTGTGTGTGTGTTGGGAGGGTACCAGGGATTGAGCTTAGGGGCACTGGACCACTGAGCCACATCCCCAACCCTATTTTTTTTTTAGAGACAGGGTCTCACTGATTTGCTTAGCGTCTGGCTTTTGCTGAGGCTGGCTTTGAACTTGCAACCCTCCTGCCTCAGCCTCCCAAGCCACTGGGATCACACATGTGCCATCATGCCTGGCTCTATCTTTGCTTTTCTAAAGGTTGTTCTGAGCTTCTCAAGGCCTCTTGGTTTTTGAAGTTGTTGTTCATTATAGTTCATTTATGTGTTCATTCAAGCATTCATTAGCGTATCATGTGTTAGGTCCAGTTCTAGAGGCTGAAAACTTACTTTTAGATTGTCCTATATTTAGGAATTATTACTGAGAATAATTATGTCTTTCTATGTTTCCAGGTGTTAAGTGGGAGCAGTATATAGAACAGATGAAGTTTTAAAATACAGCTAAGCAGAATATGCTCTGTCATTTCACTAAATGCTAGACACCATGATGTATCTCAGCGATGTTCTTTGGTAGTAAAATCTGAGAATCAGACTGAATCTGCCCAAATTGGTGGCTTTCTACTAATTATACCATAATAATAGTTTCATGAGCTATTCACCTCTTTTAGCCAATTAACTTGGTATTTGTCATTATGTTTCTTTTTTAGTTTTAGATCTTATCTACCAAATTCCTGCTAACAAAAAATGATCAAGTTCTTTTCTCTTTCTATTCTTGCCATACATGTGCATTCTTCCCATCATCCCAATCAACCATGCAGTAAATTCAATGAGATATTTAACGTAAAACTTAGGTTCTATATTATAATCAATTATATTCGGTCAAATCATGTAGTAAATCATGGCTACAGTTCCTTTCTTGCTCGCTTTTATTTTCTCTGGATTAAGCAATTATATTATTTTTATTTGTGAAACTTTCTACATATAGATAACTAATTCAACCATAAGCTCCCAGCCAACTGTCTAGAATCAGTTCTCTAGTTTAGGCCCACAAACTTTTTCTTAAAAGGCTAGATAGAAAATATTCTCTAGGTTTGCCGGACATGGTGGCTCATGACTGTAATCCCAGTGACTGTGGAGGCTGAAGCAGGAAGATCACAAGTTCAAGGCCAAACTCGGCAAATGAGCAAGTACCTAAGCAACTTAGCAAGACCCTGTCTCAAAATAAAAAATAAAAAGGGCCAGGACATGGCTCAGTGGTTAAGCGCCCCTAGGTTCAGTCCCTAATACCAAAAAAAAAAAAAATCTAGGCTTTGTTGGTAATTTTGTCTTGTGATGTGAAAACAGCCAGAGACAATGTACACATAAATATGCAGGACTACTCAAGTAAAATTTTATTTAAAGATTTTACACACACTTAGGATTTGATGCCTATAATTTTCATTCTATGAAGTTCTTTTGCTACCATCCTGGTGATGCCCTTACTCCTAAAATAGATACAATATTTTCTATACCTTGTCTTCCTTTTTCTCTACTCATCTGGATGGAGCATATTCTCCAGTGGTTTCTTGAGAAAGGGTACTTAAAATTTTACAAGTTTGCTAATGTCTTTTTTCTGTCTTGCTACAGCTTGTATCTTAAATGTCCCCCAAATACTCATGTATTGGAGGCATAGTCCCCAGGGACATGCTATTGGAAGGTAGTGGAAGCTTTAAGAGGTGGGGCCTATTGGGAGACCTCTAGGTCATTGGAGCTGACCTCTTCCCCTTCCTTTCTCTTTGTTCTTTGGTTATGAGTGATTCTGCTTCAGCACATGTTCCCACCGTGATGTGCTGCTTTGTCAAAGGCCCAAAGCAATAAGGTCAACCTCTCATGAACTGAAACCTCTAAAACTCTGAGCCAAAATAACCCCCCCCTTTTTTTTTTTAAATATTTTTTTTAGTTGGAGATGGACACAATATCTTTATTTATTTTTATGTGGTGCTGAGGATCGAACCCAGTGCCTCACGCATGCAAGGCAAGCGCTCTACCACTGAGCCACAATCCCAGCCCTAAACCTTCCCCTTTATAAGTTGATTATCTTATGTATTTAGTTACAGAGACAGAAAACTCACACTAACACAGTCTTCAGTCTTGGTTGATAATTTGGCTAGACATAGGATTCAGAGTTAGAAACCATTTTTTCACCTCTTATCTTTTGTTGTCCTTTCTGGGAGATTTCTTATTTAATTTCTAAACATTTTACTGAGTATTTATTTCTTCTATTATTGTTGCAATATCTTATTGTTATGAGAGGTTTTCAAAATTGTAATGGAAAACTTAAACATTCACAAAAGAAGAAAAAAAAGTCAATGAACTCCAATGTACTATTATGATTTTCAGCCACTGTCTTCCCGGTATTGCCTCTGTTTCTCTAAGACACATCCTAGGTTTGTTTCAGTCTCTATCTTTCAGAGTTCAGGCTGGCTGGATCACTAGTTACCTGGTAATTCACTGTTGTTTGCTCACATTTACCAATGTTAGTTGAAAGCCCTCAGTATGCGAGTAGAATCCACTGGCTATGAGCCTCACTGACAGTCATCTGGCTGGGTCACATAAAACTGTCTTTCCTCTTGGACTCACCCGCTTCCCCAGGGAAAGAGCCTCTGATTTCCTGCCTGAGAGGGAAGTTTTCTGGTAGCCAGAGAGAGAGGGGGCTGGGAATCTCAGCATTCAGCACGCAGACATTACTTCGCCATGGTGTTTTCATGTTGGGATTTCTGCCTCAGCAGGACTGCTGCTCCTCAGCAGTTTCTATTTCTCTAGAGTAAACCTCCAGTATTTGCCAGGGTAGGAAAAGAATTCTCAGACAGCTATGGGGTGTAGGGTAGGGATTTTTAGATCTTCTTAAACAGATTTCGGCCAGTCTGCCCAAGCTTAGCAACACTTTAACCTCACTTCTATGGGTACTGATGCTTCTAGTCTTTTGGAAGTTCTAAGGTATAAATCAGGTGGGCTCCTGGCTTCCCACAGCCAGTTCAGGGTTTTGTCATGGCATTTACTGCTTCATCTGTTTTCCAACTTCTCAAGATTTGTTGCCATTGTCTCCTATACTCTTCTATGAATGAGTAAATGTCTGTATCCTCCAAGGAATCTTATGTAATCTTAATTTGCAGGTAGGAAGACAAATTAATGCAACTGATGGCAATTTTTTAAATACTTTTCCTATGTGCATACTTGATTTTTCTTGCCATATTGCCCTGGGTAGGACCTTTATTACAATGTTGAATACAAGTACTGATAATGAGCATCCTTGTCCCTCATTCTTAATCTTTTAGGGGGAAATATCCAATAGCTCACAACTAAGTATGGTATTTGCTATAGATTTTTTCTGAAGACACATTAATCAGATTAAATAAATCCACTTCTAGTCCCAGTTTGCTGACAGTGTTTTATTTTTATCATAAATAAGAGTTGCATTCTATCAAAAAACTTCCATCTAATGAAATGCTTATGTAATTTTCCCTTAATTCTGTTAATGAGATAAATTACATTAATTTTAGATTTTAAACCAAACTTTTATTACTGAAATGCATGTTCCTCCTGTATAACATGATGTGTTTTTCATATATTGCTGGGTTCAGTTTTATATCTGTAAATCATATAAGAGGTTTGTACATTTTCCTTTCTTATAAAGTCCTCAGTTTAGGTTTTGGTATCATTGTTTTGCTGGGCTCAAAAAACAAGCTAGAAAGTATCCCTTCTTTTTCTATGTTCTGGAAAACTATTTTCTAATTTTCATTGTAATCTCTTGATACATGGTAAATAATAAATTCTTCTTATTCTCTACTGATGGATAGTTTTCAACTTTAAAAAAAATTTTTTTTAAGTTGTAGATGGACACAATATCTTTATTTTATTTATTTATTTTTACGTGGTGCTGAGGATCGAACCCAGTGCCTCCTGCATGCTTGGCAAGCGCTCTACCACTGAGCTAGAATCCCAGCCCCATCAACTTTTATTATTCTAAGCAATGTGGCAATGAACAACATCATACAGGTGTTCATTCACAGGTGTGTAAATTTACCTGTATGATCTGTAAATTTATGTGTATGAGAAATTCAAAAGTTAAATGCATGAGTAATTTTTGAAAAATCACTACATTGTCTTCACAAAGATTATACCAATTTATATTTCCACTAAAAATTTATGAGAATGTCTTTGATGAGAAGATTTTTAAACTGGAAAATAACCAAGTAAGAAAATTCTCATTTAGTTGTAGATGGCAGCCTGCAGTGTTTCTCAATGGGACCATGCCATTTTTGGTCCATATTCTTGAGGATCCATCCATCAGTTTTCTTAGTTCATTTTACACACACACACACACACACACACACACACACACACACACACACTTATTTATTTTCTGGTACTAGGTATTAAACCCAAGAATACTCAAACCTAAGCTACATCCTGAATCCCTCTCTATTTTTTTATTTTGAGACAAGGTCTAGTTAAGTTGCCCAGGCTGGCTTCAAATTTGAGATGCTCCTGCCTCAGCCTCCAGAATAGCTGGGATTACAGACTTGTGGTGCCATGCCCATCTTCAACATTAATCTTAATTTCGTAAAAACATTCCGAGTCACAAAGACAAGTGTCTTATAAGTAAGTACTGCAATGCTATTCTGGCTCCTAATTGTTTTTTTTGATACCAGGGATTGAACTCAAGGGCACTCAACCATTGAGCCACATCCCCAGCCCTTTTTATTTTTTATTTTGAGATAGGATCTGACTAGGTTGCTTACAGCCTCGTGAAATTGCTGAGGCTGGCTTTGAAGCTGTAATTCTCCTGCTGCAGGCTCCTAAGCCACTGAGATTATAGGCATGCACCATTACACCTGGCCTAGTTCCTATTTCCGTAATTATTTTTGTACAATGTGGTCCTATTTTAAAAGTAAAAGGCCAGTGAAGTGAACAAAACCTATTCTCTCTCCTCTCCAAGTTTGAGACTGAGCTATAATTCAACTTATGACTCTTAATATCCACTAAAGTAAAACAAGAAAGAAGTTCTGCTTCTTATAATGACAGAGTCATTTATAGGCAAAAATTATAAATTTTAGACAAAACATAAAAAGTAATCAGTGAATGCACTAAGGAGAACTATAAACAGGCAGGCACTGGAGAAGAGTGCAATGGAAGATGGGCAACTTTCTCCCTCTTTTTACAGCTTTTCACCTGAGCACAGTTCACAGTCAGTGCCACATAGAGGCTCAAATTTACACAAAAACATGTCAATTCTATTAGTTTAGACCTTCGAATATAAAAGATCTCTCATGTTCTTGGATAGGAAGAATTAATATAGTCGAAATGGCCATATTAAAATCCCATCAACATTCCTCATAGAAATAAAAAATAGCAATCATGAAATGCATTTGAAAAAATAAAAGACCCAGAATAGCTAAAGCAATCCTTAACAAGAACAGTGAAGCAGGAGGCACCACAATACAAGACCTTAAACTATACTACAGAGCTATAGTAACAAAAATGGCATGGTATTGGCACCAAAATAGACATGTAGGCCAAATGTGCAGAATAGAAGACATAGAGACAAACCCACATAAATACAGTTATTTCATACTAGACAAAGGCACCAAAAACATACATTGGTGAAAAGATAGCTTCTTCAACAAATGGTGCTGGGAAAACTGGAAATCCATATGCAGCGAAATGAAATTAAACCACTAGCTTTCACCATGCACAAAACTCAAAGTGGATCAAGGACCTAGGAATTAGACCAGAGACCCTGTGCCTATTAGAAGAAAAGTAGGCCCAAATATTCATTATGTTGGATTAAGTCCTGACTTCCTTACCCAGACTCCTAAAGTATAAGAAATAAAATCAAGAATTATTAAGTGGGATGGATTCAAACTAAAAAGCTTCTTCTCAGCAAAGGAAACAATCAATAACATAAAGAGAGCACATAGAGTGGGAGAACATCTTTACCACAGGCACATCAGATAGAGCTCTAATTTCCAGGATATATAAAGAACTCAAAAAACTTAACACCAAAAAAAATAAATAAAGGAGCTAAGGAACTGAACAGGCACTTCTCAGAAGAAGACATACAATCAATCAACAAATATATGAAAAAAGGTTCAACTTCTTTAGTAACTAGAGAAATGCAAATCAAAACTACTACAAGGTTTCATCTCACCCCCCAGTCAGAGTAAGTGTTGGCAAGGATGTGGGGAAAAAGGTACACTCATATATTGCTGGTGGCACTGCAAATTGGTGCAACCACTCTGGAAAGCAGTATGGAGATTCTTTAGAAAACTTGGAATGGAACCGCCATTTGACCCAGCTATCCCACTCCTTAGTCTTTACCCAAAGGACTTAAAATCAATGTTTATAGCAGCTCAATTACAATAGCTAAACTGTGGAACCAACCTAGATGCCCTTCAATAGATGAGCAGATAAAGAAACTGTGGAATGGAATATTAACTCGATGGAATATTACTCAGCATTAAAAGAGAATAAAATCATGGAATTTGCAGGTAAATGGATGGAGTTGGAGAATATGCTAAGCGAAGTAAGCTAATCCCCAAAACCAAAGGCTGAATATTCTCTCTGATAAGTGGATGCTGATCCATAATGGAGGGGTGGGACATGGGAGCAGGAAAGATGGTGGAATGAGATGGACATCATTACCCTAGGTACATGTATGACTGCACATATGGAGCAACTCTACATTGTATACAACTACAAAAATAAAAAGTTGTGCTCCATTTGTGTACAATGAATCAAAATGTATTCTAATGTCATATATACCTAATTAGAACAAATAAATACAATTTTTAAAAAGAATCATAGGACAGAGATAAGGGTGACCACAGCAACTGGAAAAGATGAATCCCAACAGGAGTAAGGCCAGAGTGGGAGCCACAAATTCTGATTTTAAACTCAGATCTCTTGATGACCCTTGAGCTGTGTAAAGGGCAGAATCCAAGCAGAACATAGCCCCACGGTTTTTAGCCAGCATGGTCTGTACACAGGAAATTTCATTGCTTCTTTCTCTTAAATATTTGGAAATTTAGGAAGGTTAATTCGCTTCATCCTGATACTAGGGGACGTCTCAAAACTAAAAAGTAAAACTGAAAATCAGATTTTAAGAAAATGGCATAACTAAGTTTTTACTTTTAGATGATTTAAATACTATTTTGACATAATTTTATATATGTAAGTAGTGCTTTTTAAGCTATTCACCTACTATTCTTAGGAATCTCACTCTCAGAAAGGAATAAAATAAATGCACCCAATGCAAATGTCTGCAAATCTGCTCTCATTCAGCCAGCTGTGGTAGCCCTAGTATCTTCCCATTAAGAGTCCATGTCAGTCCATGCGGTGGCACTCGCCTGTAATCCCAGCAACTGGGGAGGCTGAGGCAGGAGGATCGTGAGTTCAAAGCCAGCCTCAGCCACTAGCAAGGCCCTAAACAACTTAATGAGACCTTGTCTCTAAATAAAATATAAAAAGAGCTGAGGATGTGGCTCAGTGGTTAAGCACCCGTAGGTTCAATACCTGATACCAAAAATAAGTCCATGTCAAAGCTGGTGATCACACAGTTCTCTCAGCCACAGGAATTGGAATGTAGGAATGGACTCGTAACCACTTAGGGCCAAGGTGATAATAAAAGTTCTAAAGGGGCTGTAGGGAAAAGTTGAAGAAAGATTGCCTGAAAAACTCAATCTATTTTTCCTCTTGTCTTTGTGTTTCATGGAATTGTAAGGTCTCAAATTTATGGGTTATCCAGCTATGAGCTAGGCAAGCAACTGACACAGAAAGGAGAGCAGTACTGAGAAAAGCAGAGCTTGAGTCATTGCAAAGTTCATCATGGAACTTGTCCTATTTTGGATGTCCAGTTATACGAGTCAATAATTTCCGTGATTATTAAAGTCTAACTTTATTTGAATTGAGCTTTCAGTTACGTAGAGGATACAGATATCTAGGTTGACTTTTAACATATTAAAATCTGGACTCAACTTTCCAGTCTTATTTCCACAACTTCCCTTTATGCATGTTGTATTCTTTTTTTTTTTAATTTTTTTTTTAAATTGTAGATGGAAACGTCTTTATTTTATTGCCTTGTATGTGGTGCTGAGGATCGAACCCAGGGCCTCACGCATGCAAGGCAAGCGCTCTACCACTGAGCTACAATCCCAGCCCCTGCATGTTGTATTCTTGCTATGGTTTAGATAACTGGCCCCCACAGGCCATTGTGTCAAATGCTTGGTCCCCATTCCATGGCACTATTGGGAAGTGGTGGAACTTTTAAGAGGTAGGGCCTAAAAGGGATCTTTAGGTCATTAGGGGCATGCCCCCAGAGGAAATTATCGTACCTGGTGCCTTGCTTTTGCTCTCTTTTACCCCTTGGCTCATGATGAGGTGAGTGGGTTTGTTCCACCACACCATTCGCTATTGCCATCCAGTACCTCCAGAGGCTTAAAAGCAATGAGTCTGTTCTAAAGTGGACAAGAACTTCTAAAACTGAGAGCTAAAACAAATCTTTTCTCTTTGTAAGTTTGTTATCACAGGTATATGTTATAGTGACAAAAATCTAACACAATCACAGATCATTTACTGATTCCTACACATGTGCTAAACTATAGTTCTGTGTGTTTGTACATATAGTTACCACTGCACAAAATGCTCACCCTTCTAAATTTCCCATCTATTTCTAACTAAATTCTACCTATCATCTCTTAAGGATTAGTACAAATAAATTACTCCTAAAGTTTTCACTGGTCTAAGGTCATAAGCCCAGTGGTTTGCATAGAAGAGGTTCTTATTTATAAGGGAGATAAAAACTTATTGAATCACATCAGATAATATTTGCAGTATATTTTATGGTGGAAGACTAATTCAATCTATTAATAGAAAATCAGATTTAATCAACCCAAGGATAAGTTAGTAAGAGCCACAGGACTAAAGAAGTATTTAAGCACTAAATATCAGTATTAATATAGTATTTAAAATATCCTTATAAGGAGAAAACTGACATAAAAAAAGGGTGAATTCAACAGAAGCAATTCCCACATTTACCAAATGAACTCTTTATGCACATGGTAAGATTGACAGAAGAGCTATCACTTTAAAAGGAGGTGAGTATGGGGGTAGAGCTGTGTATGGATTAACAACTTACTTTACCAACTGCCCAGAATAGCTTGGCTAAGAGACAGCTAGAAGGGCAGATCAAATGCCTGTTCTCAAGAGCAATCACTTCTATTACTCTGATTGTTTGGTTACCATGGGATTAAAATATTAAAATGAGTAATCCCCTAATATGGCAAAGGATCAAATGCATTAAATACCAGTCTTCTTGGAATCAAATAAGAGCAGTTTTTGTGGGACTGAAAAAATTAAACCTATATAAATTAGAAATATAACTTTACAATACCAATAGCTATCCCAATGGGAAACAAGCTTATCATTTTTGAGAAACAAAAATTCTTATTATCAGTAAACTAGAATGTGCTTTTTTTTTTTTTTTTTTTTTTGGTACTGGAGATTGAACTCAGGGGCACTCGACCACTGAGCCACATCCCCAGCTCTATTTTGTGTTTTATGTAGAGACAGGGTCTCACTGAGTTGCTTAGCACCTCGCCATTGCTGAGGGAGGCTTTGAACTCACGATTCTCCTGTCTCAGCCTCTCTAAGTGCTGAGATTACAGGCTTGCGCCACCCCGCCCGGCTTTAGAATGTGCTCTTAAATAGAATATTCTACCAAAATCCATAGAATCCGATTTAAGAGCACTAGATGAAATTACATTTTCAAAATAAGAAATAAAATAATATTTAGCAGATGGCACTCTATATATTAGTTAGAACATTTGAATTTTTAAGCCACCAGATACCAAAATGTATGCCAACAAACAACATGACTAAACCCTCAATTCAATTATATCAACTACATGTAAGGAATTAAGCACTAAGGAAGACTCTGAGATAAACAGTTCCTGCTTTCAAAAGGCTAATAAATCTAGCACAGAGAAGAGAAAAATAAGCAATGAGAATATGATAGGTGTTATATAAAGAGTCTAAAGAACTGTCATGTGAATTTAAATGAAGGAATGTGCATGTTCACTTATCTATGGCACATAATAAATTCATAAGTTACTACTTGAGTTTGGCCTAAAGGATTAAGTAGAATTAAATTTAAAACGAATTTTTAGCTAAGTAATATGTGCATATCATTTTCAAAAGTCAAAGTGTACTACAAGGTAGACAATGAAAAATAACAGCACTATGCTTTCCCTCCTTGGATCCCTGTTTCCCAGATAGAACCCCTTCCAACTGTTTCTTTTGCTATTTACTTCCATATAGATTATTATAACACTGTGAATATAACTATTTTCCTAGTACTCCATTTAAAATTTATTCACTGACTTCTTTCTACAGAAGATAAGGATCTGGCTAGCTTACATGATTTTCTCTTCTCTTTCATGTCTATCCTTCTCCTCTATGGCAGTTAAAATTTCCTTCTTGGTGTCAACTCTGTCCTTTGCTAACTATGTCCATGATTATACGTATTAGTTTATGTCCTATTTATTTTCTTACATGTCTGTTTCTGTTATCAGGCTATGCTATACTCATCTTTGTGTACCCTATGTATAAATCAGTGCCTGATCCTTAGTGGCAACTCAAGTTTGCTGAACTGAATTAAATTGACAGTAATCTGACAAGGTAAAACTTTATAAGGTGCCATCTGAAGACAACCATCAATACCATGGGCAGTTACCCGACACAATCAGCTTGAGTACAACAAGAGTAACTCAGAAATCCCGAAACTGCTTGTTACCAAAAATAGATTAATAGACAAGAACAGACATTGTCAAATTTAACACATCAGAATATCTCCCAGCATTTAATTTCCAGAAGTTTTACTTTGAGCCATTATCCTGAGATAAGCTGCTCTGGCCTAATCATCAACATACCACAGTGTAATCATTACAGTTTCCACTGAAATAATTAGAAAGGCTTTAAAAAAAAAACAGGTATCCGAAAATAGAAATTCAGTTATTAACTTTTACCTACTTTAAATATAGGGGATAAACTAAGGCAGACATTTCCAGAAACTCTGAAGGTAGTAACAAACTTACACTTATATTAAGAAATAATTCTGAGCCTTAAAGTCTGTGTGGATAGGAAGATGGCAAATACTCAGCATCAAGACCACTGCTTCCCTTCACACTCAAGGATAACTGAGCTCCCTTCCCTTGAGCAGGCCCTGCAACTAAGAAGCCACTTAAGGATATAAGCAATGAGATGACAATTGCTTAGAACTGGAATTTATTATATCTTTGTTTTGTATCCCTTGAGATGTTGTAAGACACTTAACAAACGCTTGCTGAGTGAATAGAAGGGAACCATCCAGTAAGCAAAACATGGCACTGGTATATTTGCCTAAGAGAATCACGACTATGCTTTCCATGTGTCTATAGACCTTTTTTTTGGTACCAGAGATTGAACTTGGGGGTACTCGACCACTGAGCCACCATGCTCAGCCCTATTTTGTGTTTTATTTAGAGACAGGGTCTCGCTTTTGCTGAGGTGCTAAGCGATTCTCCTGTCTCAGCCTCCCAAAGAGCTGGGATTACAGGTGTGCCTCCATGCCTGGCTTCTATAGACTTTTAAAACCTTTTTATTTTAAAATAGTTTCAGTCTCAAAGAAAAACTATAAAAAAAATACAAAGAATTCACATATATACTTAACTGAAGATTTCCTCAATACTAAAATTCCCACATTCACCTGCCTTTATCATTCTCTACACTCACTCTCTCACACACACACACACACAACTTTTTCCAGTGTGCATTTTTTCCATCAATTCTTGAGAGTAAGTTAAATAAAAAGGTTAGGCAAAAATACCTAGGTAGTTCTTCTATTTTTCAGATTCAATGACTTTATTTTTTTAACCTTTGTTTCTTTTTGTTTCAATGACTTTAAATAGTTAAAAGATAAACATCAGTGAGAGTCAAGTATACTCATCATTCAATTAAAACTTAGGCCCTAACACGTTTTGTATTTGGGGGCATAAAATTCCCAACATGACTACATTAAATTAGAAAATAAAAAGTATTTTTTTAATTCCAATGATACTTTACTAGACCTTGAAGAGACTTAAAGTGAAAAATATGGTGAACCCCAGGAGGAGAAGGTAGGAAGAGAGCTCTTCATTTCCAGTGTTTATTCTCAGTCACTTAGCAGATAAAGTTCTCCAAATCACATTATAGCTTAAAAAAATTCATACAATAATAATATCTCAACAAATTGGCTGTGTCTGCTATACTCTTGGCTCTTTATAAGTGAGGGCTGTCATGGTGAAGCCTGGTTCTTGGCCTTCTGACAGACCAGGATCTATACAGTCAGTGCCCAGTTCCCAAGCCTTCACACTCAGGACTTACATGCCTCATCAATATCCTGGTTTGGGGCTTTCAGACTTAGCTTGGGTTTGGAGCAGGACATAGAGCATTGGCTCTCTTGGTTCTCAGGCTTTTGGACTTGGACTGGAACCACACTACTGATTTTCCTGGGCTTCCAGCTTGCAGACTACAGGACTGGGACTTCTCTGCATCCATAACCACAAGAAACAACTTTAGTAATAAATTTCTTCCTCTATATATCTCTGTATATCCTATTGGTTCTATTCTCTGGAGAACTCTGTTTACACTGTTATGTTACTACAACATCACTTCAGCTATTCATTTATTTATACTCATTCAAATGAATTTTTAAAATACTTTGTCAAATTTCTATATTTGAAAAAACTATACTAGATTCTGACTGAAATTATATTAAAATTATAGATTTATTTTCAATTTTTAGTCAGCTCCCCTAGGAACACAATCTGTCCATGTATTCAAGTCTTTTGTGTTTTTACATCTTAGATAATACACAATGAAATATTTACAAATGAAATGATAATGTTTGAAGCTTGCTTCAGAATAATTCAGTGAGATCTGAGAAATAATAGAAAATAATCAACATTGACCATAAATGGATAAAGGGAGGGATGGGTACATGGGGTTTCATTTATAGGTCTGAAATTTTCTATTAAAAATGTTTTGAAGGTATGACTATTTCTGAAATTATATCCCCTAAAACTTTTGTTATTTTTATGGAGTAAATATAAAAGCAGAAGGGAAAACTAAGTGATATATTAATTATAAATAGATTTGGATTTAGATATAAAATGTTATCTAAATGTTATATTCTAAATGTTAGACTTAGATTAGTAGATAGTAATTAGTAGATAGTAATTATATTAGTATTAGTAGATAGTAATCATAAACAGACATAGTAAATAGTAATCATAAACAGACATGTCTATTTATAGACATAAAATGTTATGATAAATGTTACACTCTGTTTTTTAAGTACTGGTAATACTTCTCATAAATAAGTTTTTTCTTTATCTCTTCGACAGCCACTCTCACTATGCATATGTAATTTTGATAATACTCTCCAAACTAATGTAGAGAATGTGTGTGCCCAGCAGCGGAACTGCTAAATCAAAGGGTCTGTGAACTTTCACCTTAATGGGTATAGTCAAATAGTTCTCAAAGGGTAGTCTAGCACATTGCAATCTCATTAGGAGTATATAAGAGATAACTTTTTCCTCTGTGTATGTCAAAGTCATCATCTTTGATGTTTGAAAATGATTGGCTTGAAATAATATAATTTCTTTTGTTAAAAACAAACAAACCTTGAAGCAAATATGTTAAACAGTGATAGTTTGACTTCTTTTCCTGTTTGTATCCCTTTAATTTCCTTCTCTTCTCTGATTGCTCTGGTTAGTGTTTAGAAAATTATATTGAATAGAGGTGGTAAGAGAGAACATCTTTGTCTTGTTCCCGCTTTCAGATGAAATGCTTTCAGTTTTTCTCCATTCAGTATAATGTTGGCTTTGGATTATTTATAATATAAGGTAAGTTCTTTCTATCCCTAGCTTCTCTATGAATGGGTACTGGATTTTATCAAAGGCCTTTTCTCTATCTATTGAGATGATCATGTGATTCTTGTCCTTAATTTTACTTAAGTGGTCAATTACATTTATTGATTTGCATTATGTTGAACCAATCTTGCATCCCTAGGACAAAACTCACTTGTTAATGGTGAATTATCTTTTTCATGTGTTTTTGAATGCAATTTGCTAATATTTTATTAAGGATTTCTACATCTATTATCATCAGGGATATTGGCCTGTATTTTTCTTTTCTTGATGTGTCTTAGTCTGGTTTTGGTATCAGGGTTATACTGGTTTCATAGAATGTATTGGGTACTGTCCCCTCCCTTTGAATTTCATGGAATAATCTGAGAAAGACTGGTGTTAGTTCTTTAAAGGTTTGGTAGAACCCAGCTGAGAATCTATCTGGTCCTGGGTTTTCTTTGTTGGAAGGCTTTTCATTGCTGTTTCAATTTTATTACTTGATATTGGTCTGTTTAGGTAACATATTTGTCTTTAAAAAATGAGTTATGTATTATTTTTCTGAATCAACCTCCTCAAATTAAAGAGTCATTGTCCAAAGTCTGTAATTGTTCTAGTTTTAGTATATATGCTACTGGAGCAAGAACCAAAGTCCCTAACTGAATACATTCTCCAAGGCAACCCATGCCCTAGTCAAGTCAGACATGAACACAACACCCCTGCTTGTATAGCAATCTATGCCCACTACACTTAGGTTACATTTTTTCTCAACATTTTAAAAATGAAAATATAAGCTATTTCTGCACAAAAGAAATCATCTCTCACTCTGTCCTAATTTGAAGTGAAGGAGATAACTTATGTTAAGGACAGCAGTTACTTTTGCATTTATCCTTAAACACTCTATCTCTGCAATTAAAATCTAATTATGCTTAATATTTCTATTAACCACTTAACAGCAGTGTGCTGTACTCACTACTCATTTAATAGTAATAAGCTGTCTTCTAGTTTAACAGAAATACTCTCAAATGTTTCCCATAATTAAGCCTTAGCTCCTCTTTACTTTTCAAAAAGTTCAATAATGTAGTTGCATATCTACTAATACAAAATTGCTTTCCTAGTTAAACAATGTAATATTGGGAAGGAAAGAATAAGAAAAGTCAGTCGGGCGCGATGGCGCAAGCCTGTAATCCCAGCACTTAGGGAGGCTGAGACAGGAGAATCGCGAGTTCAAAGCCAGCCTCAGCAACAGCTAGGCACTAAGCAACTCAGTGAGACCCTGTCTCTACATAAAACACAAAATAGGGCTGGGGGTGTGGCTCAGTGGTCAAGTGCCCCTGAGTTCAATCTCCAGTACCAAAAAAAAGAATAAGAAAAGTCATCTTTATACTAAATGGCTGAGACATATAAGAATTATGATTTAGTAATAGCTAATATCAGCGAGGCACGGTGGTACACGCCTGTAATCCCAGCACTTTGGGAGGCTGTGGGAGGCTGAGACAGGAGAATTGCGAGTTTAAAGCCAGCCTCAGCAATGGTGAGGTGCTAAGCAATTCAGTGAGCCCTGGTCTCTACATAAAACACAAAATAGGGCTGGGGATGTGGCTGAGTGATTGAGTACCCATGAGTTCAATCCCCGGTACCAAAAAAAAAAAAGTTAATATCAGTAATCCATATGTACTTTATACATCTTAATATAGCACTTTATATATATAGTAAGGTGCTAGTTGGAAACATTTTTTACTAGTACACCATTTGGTGCTCGCAACAATTCATTCACTGAAGTTGGTGTAACCTCTGGCCACCAAAGTCCTAGGATAGGCTGCTGAAAAGCCATGTATGCAATGAGTTTAATTATTAGCAAAGTAGCCTTGGCACTTAATCACCATTTGTCCCAAGTCTTCTAAAGAATAAGCTCCAAATACCTGCTCTAAAAGTTCAACTTTTGAATGACAACAATACTCCTTATTCATAAAACAGGATCAATTACGTAACTGCCACTCATGTTTACTTTTTCATCTATGTGGTATTTTAGGTATTTGCATAGCATTTTATATATAACATGGATTTTAGGGTTCATTTCTTCCAGAAATCTTAAAAATCAACATAAGCCTAAGAAGTAATGTAATGTAGAAAACTGCTATTGGAAGCTATTGCATTCTTGTGTTTTTTTTTTCCTAAGCATCAGTCCAGAAATCTAGAATAATAATAAAAAAATCTGCTGTACATTCTGGTAGTGCAGATATTCCTTTCCTGTTTGAATAAAGAGCAAAAAAATTTAAGAACTTATTAACACAGTATGAAGGGAGTCACTCTATAGGGAGAAAGCTCATAGATTTCCATGTAATTGTCATGAGTCACATTATGTTCATTACAATGAGGTACAGAATAGATAGTGGGAATTATTAGGTAGCTTAAGACTAAAATTTACAAAAAACAAATAAATGTATTATGGAAATAAAAAAATGCTCTAATCACTGATTAATGTTAAATAAACTATGCCAACTATCCTATTTCTTGAGTGAATTCTGATGGTAAGGAATGTTGTAGTATACCAGCTACCCCAAGCACATTTTGTAGGTCTCAGCACCAAAATGTATAACTCAGGAGAGGATAGTCACTGTTCTCTACAAAATTTAACTAAAATATGACACAAGCACCTCAAATACCTAGACACTTATTACAGATTGAGTACTTATGAATTGTTCAATTTTTAAAAACCTGTTTGTACTTTTAACTTGGAGTCTTTATTAAAACTGTGTTTAATTGCTACCACCTCCAAATTTGCTTCCATTGATCTAAAATGACTTCCTTTTTTTAATATTATTTTTTAGTTGTAGATGGACACAATATCTTTATTTATTTATTTATTTATTTTAAAATATTTTTTAGTTGTAGGTGGACACAATATCTTTATTGATTTATTTTTATGTGGTGCTGAGGATCGAACCCAGGGCCTCACGCATGCTAGGCAAGCGCTCTACCACTGAGCCACAATCCCAGCCCCTCTTTATTTATTTTTATGTGGTGCTGAGGATCAAACTCAGTGCCTCGCTCATGCAAGGCAAGCACTCTACCACTGAGCTACAACCTTAGCCTAAAAATGACTTCCTTTTAAGTAGTACTTATGTTCTAGGATGTATATATTTTACCACTTTTGATAACCTATGAATTGCATTTTTAATGGAGAAATTAAAATACATGATATATTTCAAACTGGATTTGATGAAGGCTGAATAGAATAATTACTTTCTGACTCTCATATGTCATACTACTCAAGATTAGACTAAAAAACTAGCAATAGTACTAACTTTTCCATCTATACCAAAGCCAATATGTGATCACCTCAATTAAATTCTCTAAGACTGAGGGCTGCTAATTTGTTTTTTAAAAGTCAGCTGGGGTTGTTAAGAATAACACAGTAGCCAGGCCACAGTGGTGCAAGCAGTCCCAGTGGCTCCGGAGGCTGAGGCAAGAGGATCATGAGTTCAAAGCCAGCCTCAGCAAAAGTGTGGTGCTAAGCAACTCAGTGAGACCCTGTCTCTAAATAGAATACAAAATAGGGCTGGGATGTTGCTCAGTGGTTAAGCGCCCCTGAGTTCAATCCCCAGTACCATCTCCACCAAAAAAAAAAACAACAACAACAACACAGTGATGCTTTGGAGAAAATGTCATCAATTACAGGGAAAAAAATCAATTCATAAACTTTTTGTTTGTTTATTGAGTACCAGGGATTGAACCCAGGGGCAGCACTGAGCCACATCCCCAGCACTTTTTTATTTTGAGAAAGGGTCTTGCTAAATTGCTTAGGGACTTGATAAATTGCTGAGACTAACTCTGAACTTGCAAACCTCCTGCTTTAGCTTCTCAAGTCACTGGGATTACAGGCGTGCACCACTATGCCCAGCTCTTTTTTTATTTTTATTATGAGACATGCTCTTGCTACACTGCCACCATGCCTAGCATAAATACGTTTTTAAAACCTGCCTATAGGTGAAGATAAGAAAAATAACAATACCAGCTGGGAGCGGTGGCGCAAGCCTCTAATCCCAGCACTTAGGAAGGCTGAGACAGGAGAATCGCGAGTTCAAAACCAGTCTCAGCAACAGTGAGGTGCTAAGCAACTCAGTGAGACCCTGTCTCTACATAAAACACAAAAAAATAGGGCTGGGGATATGGCTCAGTGGTCAAACACTCCTGAGTTCAATCTATAGCACCCAAAAAAATACAAATAAATAAATAAATAAATAAACAGAAAAGAAAGAAAGAGAAAGAAAACACCAAAGAAAAGTAATTTTTCAGTCAACTTTATAGTTTTAAGGCACTCTTTTCTTATCTTTTTGGGCTCCCATTCCTAGGTTGAAGCAGTCAGTACTAGTCAGTTTTCCTGCCAACCTCCTCACATTAAAAGAGAAAGGGATCTAAATCTTATTTAGATTATTCACACACACATACATATATTCATCTATGATTACTAATGTTGCATTAAAAACTTTTATTCTAATTGAAAACATCTCAACCTTGATTAATATTTAAAAAATACAACCAAACAATATGAACTAGAACCAAAATCTTTTCCCATCTCCAGTGGTGCCCTGATAGATTACAACAAAAATGAAGAGTCAGCCTATGGTTGATACAGCCTATTCTTGAGAGCTAAGGACATGGCCCACGTCCCTTCTCACAAACTCTTGCAAAACCTCAGTACTGTGCTGATACCTGACACCTCTGCTTTGTCTTGCCCCTTTCATTTTCTCTCTTGCCTACTGGAACACAGTTCCTTCCCCCTTCTTTAACTCTAGCCAGACAATGACCTCTTATAAATTCCTGGGAAGAAAAGGAAAGTATATCTCTTCACTTGTCCCAATAAGATTCCTAGGGTATGTATATACCCATAAATAAGCAGGCATAATGTGCATTTTAGTTGGTAGAATATGATTCCATACCATAATTGAACCTTTACTAACCTAACACAATAAACTTGTCTTTATTATTTTCACATCTGGTAATAAAGTATTTTTCTATACCAAACTAACAGTTCCTTATCGTCTATCTATACTCCAGTTTTACTCTCTAGGTCAGGGTTTCATCATTTTTTTTTTTTTAGATTACGGATATTTTGAGAATAAAGTTAAAGTAATGAACCTTCTCTGTAGAAGGTACAACATACATAAAATCATAAAATTTTGCATACAGACTTGGTTAAAAAATTATCTGAGGCCCATCCATTAGGCCCAGGGTTAAGAACCTCTGCTTTGAGCGAATTTAAGAGCCTTATTCTTGTTCCTATTAAAGTAATTTTCCTAAAAAACAGAACAATTCTTCACTTATTAAGATCCCATATGATTCCACTCATTTTTTTTCTGATTGTCTATAAACCAAATTTCCTCTATTTATTGATTAAAAAGAGAAAAACAGGGTCAACTCTAACAGAATGCTCAGACGATAGAATGTTTTCTTCTTTGACTCAATTCTTTTGGGTATGATCTGCTAGAATATCTACATATATCAATGGAGATACAATATACCTGTATCTCATATACATATCCAACTGCCATATAATCCCTAGCTTGGGCATTAACAACAACCTTTGTTGTTAGATTATAAACTTAAATAACTCACCGAAGGCTAGATATGTTTCATATATATGAAATAAAACTATTCCTAGAGAAACTCTTCCAGGGCCTAGTACATCACCTTGTATTTCAGTGCTCAATAACTTAAATAAAATGTACAACACATGTGGAATAAAGTTCGAAAAGCCATTAAGAATTATACTCTTACCTTACACATAAACTTCTTAATTGGGCAATTAAGTCCCACACTAGAATCAACTATAATTTTATAGTCATCCATATACATCAAAAACCCAAACTATAATATTTAATTTCAAGTTGCAAAATTTAAGTTTCAAATTATCTCAGCTCTATATTTATATTTATAGAATGCTAATAGTTCACACATATGAAAAAATGCTACCTATTATCAATGGGTATGTAATTTGAGCAATTTTCCTTTTATCATGAGGGGCCTTTATGGCAACCATGATCTTCCTTGGGACCCATTCCTTACATTTGTAAATTGGTTGTCCTGGGTTGAAGTCCCTGACAAGGAGAGTAAAGCTAAATGAACTACAAAGTAGTCAACTATATTCAGTACTATACTTTGATATAATTATGTTCACGTTTACATGAAATTTCCCCCCAAAAAACTACATTAAAAAAATCAAGGGGCTGAGGTTGTGGCTCAGTGGTAGAGCGCTTGTCTAGCACGCGTGAGGTACTGGGTTCGATCCTCAGCACCGCATAAAAATAAGTAAATACAATAAAGACACTGTGTTCATGTGTAACTAAAAAATATTTAAAAAAAAAATCAAGATGGAGGCACAGAATATTCAACATTTTTACTGCTATTTATGCAAATGGCATAGGCATACCAAATATATTAAAAATGTACATATTAAATTATTAGTTTAATCATTCGTAATATATGGATTAATGATTTCAAAACAAATTCCATTTCTATCAATACATATCTATCTATCCATGTGATTACACATTTATCCTTGATGTTTGCTCTTTCAGTTACTTTTACTCAAGAATGTCAGGCAATTGAGTCATCAAAGTGCCTTTGGAACATTGTTTTTAGAGATTTGTGTCACTCAGTGAAAAGAAATGACATTTTTCATATTCAAAAGGCAGTACAGGAATGATTTTTATTCCCTGTAAACACAAACCATGCCAACTATTTCCACTTTTTGGTTAAAAATTAAACATTAAAACATTCATACAGTTCTGAGGTTATTCTATGGGATATATAATGAATACTAATATAGAGTTCTTACCTGTAATGGACATGTGTGACTGTTGGTTTCCTGTATCCAAGGATCCAAGTTTGAATATCTAGAGGTTCAGCTTTGGGATAAGCTATAGTTGTATCTATTATCCACTGAAGACCTTTTGATTTGCTCTCTGAGAACAAAAAATAAAATTCCTTAAGGTTGGATCACTTTTTATATTATCTGCAGCAAATAACATGGTATCGATTACTTGAGAAGTGTAAAGTTTATGAATATACCCTTTGCTTTAAGAAGTCAGGATGAGGATTGGGGTTATGGCTCAGTGGTTGATGGCATGCCTAGCATGCATGAGGCACTGGGTTCAATTCTCAACACCGCATATAAATAAATGAATAAAATAAAGGTCTATCAACGTCTAAAAAAATTTTTTTTAAAAAGTCAAGATGAAAGTGCTTCTGTTCTATAATACACTTTGGATAAAATTAAGGATTTCTCATTGTTATAAAATGGATGAATTTCAAAACAAATAACTGAGCACTATTATTTACTGCACATGCATGATTCAAGTATTCAGTATAATTATGCATTCTCAGAGTCTTATTTATATTTTACCACTTCTGTAAAAAAATGGCCTATGAAAAGGTTAGAAGTTAAAGTATCACATGACAAAAATGAAAAACAGACTTAAAAACAAAATCATTCAGTAAATATAATTATGCAGACACCAAGATTTGCAATACTTGGGAGATATTAATAAATATAAAAACATGGCAATAAAATTAAGAATTTTTAGACATACATTATTGTATGTCTAAAAATACAGTAGTTGCTACTCTTATTTGAAACAAAGCAAAAAAAAACAAAAAACTCCCTTGATCTTAGCAAGTTACGTGCAAATAAAACTCCCATCTTTTGGAAGGGACAGCAGATAACTACTGTTGAAGAGCAGGGATGGGGAAGCTGTGTTTAGTTTGGTCCTTAATACACTGTTTTTATTCCCAGCATAGAGTACAAAATTGAGCAAGAATGAAGAGGGAAATCCTCAGAGAATGCTGACAGACTTTAATGTGCAATGGTCTGTTCTATGTTTGAAGTATCTAAGAATCCCTAAAAAGAAAAAGAAGAAAAAAAATCTTCATTTTCAAGTATAAGTCCAAATATGTGCATTAGAAATCAGTGGTGTGTGTGTGTGTGTGTGTGCACGTGTGCATGCTCAAGTGCACATGCATGCATACATAGCCCTTAAATTCTTTAAAGATTTTAGACCAAAATTCTGAAGGCAGGAAAAATCTATTTAAAAAAAAACAACTTTTTTTTTTTTTTTGGGTACTGGAGATTGAACTCAGGGGCACTCGACCACTGAGCCATATCCCAGCCCTATTTTGTGTTTTATTTAGAGACGAGGTCTCACTGAGTTGCTTAATGTCTTGCTGTTGCTGAGACTGGCTTTGAACTCACGATTCTCCTGTCTCAGCCTCCCTAAGTGCTGGGATTACAGGCTTGCGCTACTGCACCCGGCTTTTTTTTGGTAAAATTTTACAAAAAATTTTTGTAAAATTCTTTCAGATGCTTGAACATTTCCATAATGAAATAAGAAAACAATACCAGAGTTCAGTTTAATGTTAATCATGCATTAAACACATATGCTAATCCTTTTAAAGTTAATTAGACAGAACTTAATTTGGATATGTGTATAGATCACATATTAAAACACACAGAGGCATGGTTTGTATTTATAGGAGATAAAAATACTAGCAAATATGAACATTAAGAAAAATAAAATGCAAAATACCAAAGCACAGAGAAGAAAATAGTATAATACAAAACCTAGTTTTCAGGTCTACTAATGATCTTTCCTAAACAGCTAGAATAAAAATTAACTAAGGTAGGATCAATAAATTACTTTGGTTATAAACAGAAACTTTTCCTCTCTAAAAAAAACCAAAAAACAAAAAAACCAACATCTTCTTCACTACTAGGTATGGCAACTGACCCTTCCTTCAAGACCTAGACCATCACAGGGTTCTGACCAGCTTCACTATTTAAACATCAATGTTACTTGTTCCAACCAATCCTGTTTGGAAGACCTTAGTCTTCCAGTTTGGGCTTGGCTGACATTGCCACTGTGTTTTTCCAGCAGTGAAGCTATTCTGAACTTTCCTTTCCTATTAAGACTCTTTCCATTTGTCTTTTTAATAGATGATGAAAGATTAAGAGAGCAGACTGCCAAGCAGCTGCTTGGAAGGAAGGAAGGAAGGAAGGAAGGAAAAATCAGTGCAATCTCATGGGCATTATTTCCGTATCTGCTCTTTATCACCATTTAGAAACACATTTCTGAGAGTCAATCATTTCAGTTTTCATTTTATTTAAAGAATATTAAAAGAACAGCAAACCACTACTAAGGAAAAGAACCTAGTGAATTTCTCTCAGCTTTTAAATTTATAATTTATCATCAAATTTTTTACAGTAATAGTGGCTTAGATAAACTTGCTCAAGACAGCTGTCATGTTGTTGGCACAAATACCTTCTACAAAACTTCACAATCTACCAGGCTATCTCTCCAAGCTGACTGCATCTTTTTCTTGGCCATAAAAGTCATACTCATTATTTAAAAATTGGAAAATATAGGAAAGAATAAAGAAATGGGAAAATTATCCATAATGTTACAACTTAGAAAAACAATCACTGCCAACATTTGGGTATCTTTCTTTTCACACATTTCCTACTGATAATTGATCACAGACTTGAGTTCATGCTCAAGTTTCACAGAGTTGTATGCTCCGACCCCATCCGACTAACAGTATACCATGAGCATCTAGCCAGGTCACTATGTAATGGCTGCACTGTAGTCTCCAATGTATGGATATTTGATGATTACTCATCTTCTATTCCCAATTTTTTGCTATTTTAAACAATTCTGTGATAAATTTCTTTGGCTATGCTTCCGATTATTTCATTTCCATAACCAAGTCATGTGTTAACACTTTAAGGGTCTTAATAAATACTGTCCAACTACGTTAAATTTATTCTCTACTAAAAGCAAACAAAAACTTTCTATGTTTGACATATGAAAAGTAATATATAGCATCACTATTTATGTGTACATATCTATGATTAGTTTTTTCACACAAGTTATCTCTATAACTATATCTTCTGACCTAGCGATTCCACTCCTAGGAATAAGGATAAGTAGGGCAGAGGGAAAACACCTTTAACTTTACACATTTCTGTATCATTTGAATAAAAATGATAAGCATGTACTGTTTTTATAAATAGAAACATCAAAAAATTATAGTTTCATCTTCTACCCCAGTATTAGTTTTATTTGACAAAAATTACAAAAAGAACAACTATATCTTCTGGAGCTCCAGAAAACCCTTTAATTTGAACGGAAATGCTAAAAACCATCATACCTAATTCTTTAGCATCTCCTCCTGCTGGACTTCCATTTTCCTGTCGTGCTACAAGTACACTCAAAATAATTTTTGTTGCACCAAACCTTGGCAAAGTGACATGTGTAAGAAATGGCAAGTTATTTTTCTTGGCATATGCCTGGCTTGTTTCTCGCCTCTTCCTGAGGAAACCCCCTTCGGGAAATAAAACAATCCATTTTCGATCTCTGCTCCTATAATTATTTTCTAGGTGCTTCTTGAGAAGCAGCAGCTGTTGGTCACGATGAGATTTTCCCTAGAAGGTACACACAAATAGTAAGAACAGTTACATCCGCAATTAAAACGCTATAAGATCAAATAAAAACAATCATTCCTAAATTCAAATCCAATCATAGAATAGAAGAGTGATTTCCCATCACTTATTTCCCTTTTTGACCCCAGTGGTAGAAAGAAAAAAATTATCAGCACTTAATAAACCTTTCTTTTTGTAGGAAAAGCCATTTGCTCTGACTGCCCAGAAAGTTCAGGCATCAACCTATTCAGTGATTACACACCAAATGCCTCCTATTTGCCAAGTGCTCTCAGAGATTCTAGAGACAGGATTAAACAGCAAGATTATACTCTAGTTTGGGAAGGTGGTAAATTTGGAGTGTAAACTCAATCAGAATCAGTGATATGTGTGTTTTGGCAGCTTTCTGTCACTGTGACAAAAATTTTCAACAAGCACAACTCAGAAGAGGGACACTTTATTTGGAGTTCATGGTTTCAGAGGCCTCAGTCCATAGATGTAGGAGCATCTCCTACCTTCCAAACCCTCCCTTCCATCCTTCCCCATTCTATGCTAATAGACTGCGCTCTTGCCAAAGAGCACCCCTTTGTTTGTGACCTTTGGATCTGATTGGTCCAAGAGTACATTCAAGCTTCTGTAGTTTCTAGAATAAAGTGGTGTTCTTTTCTTCTCCTCGCCCTGGCTGTATCCCCTTTTGTCCCGGGTATTTCTGCGTCTCGCTGGAGCGAAGCAAATTTTTACCTACACCCCGGGGCCTGGGGACATTGGCTCCATGAATCACCACCATCCAGAGGGACTCCATATCATCTAACCCGGGGACCCTTTCTCCCTCTCTCTGGACCAACTCCTCGAGAAGCCATGTGGCCCCTCCCCCCACTTCTTATTAAAGCGAGACATAGACAGCCAAGTCCATTGCTCTGTGCTCAAGGTGAGGCAGCACGTCATGACTGAAGGGCTGGCTGGAGGAAAGCAGCTGACCGTCTAGTGGCCAGGAAGCAGAGAGAGATGGAAGGGGCTGCAGGGAAGATGAACCCTTCCAGGGCACACCCCCAATGACCCACTTCCTCTGGCTACACCCCATCTACCTATAGTTATCACCAGTGCATTCAAGCTAGGATGGACTGGTCAGGTTACAGCTCTCACAATACAATCTTTCACCTTTGAACATTCCTACATTAACATAGGAGCTTTTGGGGGATACCTACTATCCAAACCATAACAATGTATTAGGAAGAAAAGAGTAAGAAGCTAGAAAGGATCAAGAAGGTCAGGGAAAGCTGCTTTAGGGAGGCATCATTTAAGCAAAGAGCTAATAATGGGAGGGAATAAGCCATCTGAAGACAAGAGGAAGTATATCCCAAGGAATGAGAACAAAAAGCACAAAGGCCCAGAGATGGGAACAAGCTCAGGATGTTCAAAGAACAGTATTCAAGCCCATGTGACTGAAAAGATGAATGAGGTAGTCAGTGGTAGGAGATGAAATTGCAGAGGGAGGTGGAGACCAAGTAAATAGGGCCTTGTGCATGGCTAAGTAGTTTTAGATGTAAAATCACTGGGTTTTAAATAAGGCAGTGTTATAATCTTATTTAGATTTGAAAAAAATCTGCTGGCACCTGTGACAAAAAGACTACAAGACATAAGGAGACTACTGCAAGGGAGTTTCGTAAGAGTCAACTATGGAGTATTCATGAGAAGTGGGTACATACAGGAAAAAAAAAATTGAAAGCAAAGCTACCAGGATTTTCTGATATACTGGATCTTAGTTGTGAGGGAAACAAAGGAAAGTGGATGACTTGAAGACTAAAAATAGGAATCCAGAAAAATTTATAGGAAGACCCAAAACCTACAACTAAATATTTCAGAACAATCAATTTGCTAAAAATTTCCAGGCAACGTATTACAGAAGCTCCTTAAAATAATTAGTACACTTTCAGGCCAGGTGCCATGGCGCACACCTCTAATCCCAGCAACTAGGGAGGCTGAGGAAGGAGGATCGCAAGTTTGAGGTCAGTCTCAGCAACTTACTGAGACTCCATCTCAAAATAAAATACAAAAAGGGTAGGGGATGTAGCTCAGTGGTAAAGCACCATTGGGTTCAATCACCAGGCTAATAATAATAATAGTAATAACAATAACAACAACTACAACATTCAGTCTTTAAACATATCCCAAATGCAAAACAAGGAAGAAATTTTCTTAGTTTACTGAACTGAATTAATCATGACCAAAATAGCATGAGTTCCCAAAACTCCTTGTAGAATATTTTTACTATTCTCAGGAAATCTTGTCAAAATCACCTAGTAGTAAAGTCCCAAAGATTTTTTAAAAATTAATACTTTTTCTATTCCAACCCTCCTCCTATGTTATATTTTCATTACTAATCTATTGGGAGAAAATGTTGCTCTTTAGAAATGAATGTGGACATCTCCCACATACTTTGAATGTACAGTCTTACATATACAAAACTTCACATTGTAATAATCACAAAAATGGTTTGGAGTACATAATTTTTTATTTCTCTCTCTTTTTTTTTTCAACCAACTTACTCTGGGATTGAACTCAGGGGCACTTGACCTCTGAGCCACATCCCTACCTCTATTTTGTATTTTATTTAGAGACAGGGTCTCACTGAGTTCTGTAGCGCCTCACCGTTGCTGAGGCTCGCTTTGAACTCACAATCCTCCTGTCTCAGCCTTCTGAGCCCCTGAGATTACAGGTATGTGCCACCGCGCCCAGCTATAATATTTTATTTTTAATTCCCTCGAAGTACATTGATAATTTAGCACTTTCTTGATGTCTAAGGATCATGATCACTAACATCAACTGTTACACTACACTATAAATCAATAATTTCCTCAGACCTCATGCTATAAGAGGCTTGGCTACTTTTTTCGCTAGATTCCCTAGACTGCTAAGCTTTCTGTCAGTTCTATCTTCTCTGATATATTTATCTAGGTTCTTTATTGTGGTCACTATTTACTTTGTCTTGACCTCTTGGCCAATCCCCAGTGCCACTTCTTCCTGAGGTTCTGGTCCACACTTGAATCTGTCTCTGCTTAGAAGAACCAAGGTAAGAATTAGGTAATTGAATAGCATGTGAATAAAAACAGGTTCTGTACATAAAACTGTATGGAGTAAAATTGATGTGTTTTATGACACTTCTTTTCATAGAGCTTAAAAGTTTTCTACTCATTTCCAGTTTATTTTTGCATTTGTGCTTCTGAGAAGAGGCTTCATTTGATTCCCTAGTTATTCATTAAGTATTTATGTGCAGAGCACTGCACAATCCAGATTAAAATTGCTCAGTATAAAAACAACAAGTGTTGTATTAGCACACATGAAAACTTTATATGTCACATTTTGATTTTCTACTTTTGAGAAAATAAGGTTTGTAATACTAGTACCATACCTGGGAAATATAATGCAACACTCACTGGAAAAGGGGTTATGATTCTTTCTGCTGCACTAGACTATTCCTCATGCTTGGGATCTTCCTCAATCCATGTTTATCCACCAAATCCATAACAATTCTTTAAAATTTATGCCAAATATCTTTTTATCCTCTAAAGTTTTTTCTGAGTTCACAGAAAAAATCTGATATACTCATTTTTCCTAAACCAAATACCCAAAATATTTCTGATGATAAGGAGGAGGAAGATTATGATGATGTAATAATCTCCCTAATGGTAACTAAAATATCTTCTGCATCATATAACAAGCCCTTATAGATCAAAATGATAGTGATAATAAAGATAATGATAGTGGTAGTCATGATAAAAATTATGACAAGGGCAGCAAGCACTGTTCTGAGTGCTTTACCTATATTACTTCATTTAATCCCCACAACAACTACCTGGGGGATGACTATCTATTATTTTCATTTGACAAATAAGGAAACTTTGAGCTGGTTAAGTAATTTGCCTAATTCATATACCTAAAAAGCTGAAGAGCAAGGAATATGGTGAATGCTTGATAAATGTTTATTAAACTGAATTGTATCCTCTACATAGGAAGGTACTGGAGATTAAAATATTTGCATTATAAGTATCTTATTACCCATGCATACTCCAATTCAGATTAAAGTAAATGTTTAGGGAAGACAGACCCAGAGGAAGGGCTCCCTGAAACACTAGAACTGACTCTTCCTATTACAGTGGGCTTTGTTATGTACCTTTTCAGAATCAGTCTGACCAGACTATTCAGGCTGTTGTTGTGGGCAAAAAATGCTCATCACTTACCTGCCTTATAAAGAAGTCTCCATGAATTAGAGAAACAATTCCAAAGTTTGTGTACTTAAAAATATGATCCATCAACCATATTAATTGAGCAACAGCCTAAAATGTTTAAAAGCAAGAGATAATTAAATGTTGGATAGAAGTAACCTGACTAAAATCTAGCCAAGTCTTCAAGTTTTAAACATAGCCATCCAAGCATTAAGCATTCTTAATTAACCTAAATATCTTAAATCTAATGCTCTTTCTACAAATATAACACAGGTATTAACAAAATTTACATGAAAATTTGCAGATCTTGATTCCAAGTGTTGGAATCTTAAGTCATAGGTAGGTAGGTAGGTAAGTAGAATATTAGTATATATACACATACATAAATACGTATCACTGTATAACAAATGAAGCCAATTAATTTTTTAGATTTGGACTTAATGATTTCAAATTTGCCCCACCTCAAACAAGGTCCCTGACAATTTTTATATAAAATTATATTAAATCAATACAATAAAATGGTTAAAGTTAAATGAAGGCCATAATTTAATTAGTAAGTACTAAAAATGTATAAAATATGAGTACACCTTAATGGTTAAAATATAAAAAGTTAATGTTTAAAATAAGAGAGCATTTTAAAATAATTTATGCATTCTGTTATAAAGAATATTTGTTTACACAAGGTCATACTCTTTGCCAACATAAAATTATTTTGTAATGCTTTAATAGTCTGTGATGCCTTAATCAAAAAAGTATTCTCCATTGAAGATATGATTTAATTCCCATACTGAGAGAAGACTTCATTTCAAGTAAATTTAAAAATTAAAAGTATAAACAGGATCTAATTAGTGAACTGATTAATTGTTCTGTCCTAGAGGAAATAGATTTCCTTATTATAAACCTTAAATAAAGTGAAAGTTACAACCTCAGAGTAGAATTCAATGAGCTTCACTTTGGTCTCTCATGGGAATAATATATGTAAACACTAAGAACCAAATTATGTAAACACACATATAAGGAAAAAACTGAACACTGGCACCCACGTGCTGCTTTTTTATAAAAGCATCTTAAAATCCCATATACAACATAAGGTAAGAGCTCTGCCTTATTTTTTCAGTGAAAGAACCACTCCATCAGCTTTACTGTATTAAATTACTTAATTTTTTTTAATTAGAGAAAAAGAAAAATAAGTGCCCAATGAAGAACTGAGTCACCATGTCAATTAATAGAGTAAAATAAATCCCAGCATCTCATTATTCATTCTTGTTTTGCTTTGCAATGATTCCTACTTTGATTAAATAAATCCAGATTTGAACTAAATGGAATTTGTTGAAAAGTGACCCAAGCAAAAAACAATAAGTAACTGGATTCAATCTATAAAACATTTTAACTATACATAGAATATATGAAGTGTCTACAATTTTAGTGGACTTAAAATACCAACATTAATTTTTTTATTTAATCTTTCATTTAGGGTGGATTTACCTCTTTGGTCAGCTTGAATTATTTCCCCTAAAATAAACTAGGACAGAATTACACATACAAATCTCACATTCATTATATAGCTTGCCTATCTTACTGAATTTATTTGTCTCATGTGACCCTTCTAACTGAAGCAATATAAAACACAGACTTAGTAACACTGGATAAAGCAAGCCTAATATCTTACCTTTCAATTGACTTTGCAAATGAAATCCAGAGTAATAATGACCTTATTTTTTTCTGGCTAAAGATCCTAAGAATACCTAATTCACTGGCTAATTTTATTCTCTTCTTTTCTTTCTGTATTTGTACTCAAACGCAATCCACCATTCCACCTCAACACAGTCCTTAATTTGAATTTTATCAGCTTTCACCCCAGTTACTATTTTTTAAAATAGTTTAATAAGATATAATTCACATTATCCCAGTTATATATGTGTGTGTGTGTGTGTAAGTCTCTAGATTCTCCTGCTGGAGTAGCTTAGGATTATTAATTTTTTCTTTTTTATATCTTTTATTAAATTTTCAGGAAAAGCACACATGTTAAGTTCAAGTCTGTTTCAAACCACAGTGAGATACTTGAATTGATTCTTTCTTGCATTCCCCTTCTGGATGTCCACCTATTGCCTTCAGGATGGCTTACCCGTCCTTTGTCCTGTAGGCACATCATCAGTGTGCACACATCTCCTGTTGCCTGATGATTCACGAGCATCACAGCTTCTTCTTCTGAAATTGCTTTAATATCTTCCCCCCATTCCATCACTGGAAGAATAAAAAGTTTCAAGTATTTTTTTAAAGATTTTTACATGACTAGACATTTTCTATCACAAAAATGGTATATATTATTTATGTCACCTAGCTAAAATGCCTGACAGTTTAGAACCAAGTTCATTTCCTATAAAAATCAGAAAGTTGGGCTGGGGTTATGGCTCAGCGGTAGCGTGCTCGCCTAGCATGCGTGGGGCACTGGGTTCGATCCTCAGCACCACATAAAAATAAAATAAAGATATTCTGTCTGCCTACAACTAAAAAATAAATATTAAAAAAATCAGAAAGTTAATATAACATTTTCTACAGTCCCAAACTATCCATTAAAATATAATATGGTCTTACCTTTGGTCTAGAAATTCTATTTCCTAGAATTTATCCTATAGAATCCAAATAGGATTGTCCAATAGGCAAAGATGCAGGTATAAAGGATGTTTATTGCAATTTAAATATTTACCAACAGGGGAATGGACAAAAAAATTATGATAAAAATGAGAAATATAAGTCTATTAAAAGAATTAAGGGTGTTTCTATATGCTAATCTCCATAAAATCATATTACCTATTATGATATTATGATATATATATTTTGGTTTCTGTCTAAGGTTCCTGGCTTAAAACTTCCTCCTCACAGCAGGCCATAGAAACTAGAATTTCTCTTTTCTACAGTGGGTCACAGAAACTCTAACCTTCCCCACCTTTCTCTGACTACCTTGTCTGACAATAGATAATATTCCTATTTCATAAAGGGTCCTGACCCATACCAGGAAGGAAGAAATGCCAAACAGGCCTTCCTAGCTTCCCCACCTATCAGTATTAGGTATGCAATGAAGTCAAAATAAAAAGGACAGGGTTCAGAGAGCTGAACACATGGAGGTTCCCAGAGGGTAGCACTCCCAAGAGCATGGAAACTCAGTGCCTCCTTCCTCATACCTTGTCCTACGCACTTACGCACTTCTTCATCTGTGTCCTCCATACTAGCCTTTATAATAAACTAGTACACATTTCTCTGAGTTCTGTGAACTACTTAATTAATCAAACACCTGGAGGGGATTGTGGGAACCCTGATTTATATCTGGTCAATTAGTAGAACAGCCTGGGACTTGTAACTGACATTTAAATTTGGAGGAGGTGGACGGTCTTAGGGACTGAGTCCTCAACCTGTGGGATCTGATGCTATCTCCAGGTAGACAGTATCTGAACTGAATTGGATTAGAAGATGCCCAGCCGGTGTCTGCTGCAGAACTGCTTGCTTGATAAATGGGGGAAAAAAACTTCATACTACTGTCAAAAGTGATCAGTGTTGTGAGAGTGTAGGAGGAGGAAATGAACTGGAGTTGTTTTATTTTTATGTGATGCTGGGGACTGAACCCAGGGCTTCAGGCAGGTTAGGAAAGTGCTCTACCACTGAGCTACACCCTTGAGCTTGAGTTGTTTTTTTTTGTTTTTTTTTCCATATTTCTGGACCAATTAACTAAGGCAAATTGCAAAAGAGTAGATACTACACATTCTTTTTAAAGAAGGAATAAAATTTACATATTAATTCAGTACATTGAAAAAAGTCTAGGAATGAATCGTCATTAGGAGGTGGTTCTCAGACCCTGCAAATCCCATTATATGTATAAAAAATTCTGAACAATGCAAAACTTTAAAATAAGAAAACTAAAAAATAAGTTAAATTTGCTTAAAATCTCCAGACGAATAGTCACTGCACCAAAACCAATATACATATGTATATGTTCTAGGGAAGAGGGTGCTTTCTATGGAGTTATGCCCTACTTTACAGTAAATTTACTTCACAGGAAAAAAGAAATAGAGCTTCAACTTTCAAACATCATAATATTAACAAAGAAGCTTCTAGGGTTCCTCAAATGCCTGACATGAATCACCAGAAGCTGATTATACATTAGCATTCACTTTCACCTTATTCTCATCTCTCTCACTGCTATAAGAAGAGAAGCTGAGCCTCCTATGTGGAACATTTCTGGATGAAACAGGGATGGTGCCCTGGAGCCACCTTCCCCACATTCCTACCTCCTTCCTCACTCATCCATCACCCCAATATACTAGAGCTCCCCATAATGTAGTAGAGCTCTTCATTAGAATTCATTTGCCAAAAGGTTCTGCTAATTTTTTCTTTCTATTGAGATTCATTTAATCTGTTCATATTAAAGATCTTAAAAGGGGCTGAGCGCTTGCCTTGCATGCGTGAGGCACTGGGTTCAATCATCAGCACCACATAAAACTAAGTAAACAAAATAAGTAAACAAAATAAAGATACTGTGTCCATGTATAACTAAAAAATATGTATTAAAAAAAAGATCTTAAAATTCTGTCCTAAGGAAATTTTCAGCATGGCTGAACAAATATTAAGTTGTGGTACCTATCTGCAAAGTAAGGCATTGCAATCATTCTATTAGATGTTATTACTCATATCCAAATAGCTTACAGGATTTATGGAAAAATGCTTTTATTTTTAAGCAAATACAGCATGAAATGATGTTAATGGATGATGCCAAATGTTCCTTTGGAATAAAGGCAGAAACACTGGAAGAGCCCAGCTTCTTCCAAACTGCAACAGCACCAATTCTTCTTCAGGGCACTTCCCTTCCCAAGTTGCCAATTTGGTTCAGCTGACAAGCTAACTTTACCAAAACATATTTAAACAGCTGATATATTGCTGTAGGAAGTAGTAACTGGTACACTTACATTTTTGTAGTGTCAATTTGGTATTACATTTTCTTTTTTTTTTTAATGATGTGTTATTATTTTTTTGTATCTTTATTTATTTTATGTGGTGCTGAGGATCGAACCCAGTGCCTCACATATATCAGGCAAGCGCTCAACCGCTGAGCCATAACCCCAGGCCCATTGGCATCCATTTTCGAAATTAAGGATGTGCAAACCTTTTTACTGAGCAATTCCACTTCTAGAAATTCATTCTACAGATATACTCATTTATATGCAAAATGACACATATGCAAAGCTGTTTACTGTAGCATTGATTGCACAAGCAAAGATGAAAATAACTAAAAAGGGAAACCAACTTAAATTCACAGAATCAGAAAGTAGAACAGTGGTTGCCAGGGGCGGGGCGGGGGGTGGAGGGATTGTTGTTTAATGAGTACAATCATTCCTCCTTATCTGCAGTAGATTGGTTCCAAGAGCCCTTAAGGACACCAAAATCTGCGCTCAAATCCCTTATAAAAAGTGACACAGTATTTGCATATTACCTACCCATATCCTTTTATGCATGTTAAATTATCTCTAGATTACTCATAATGTAAAAGCTATGTGAACAGTTGTTAGACTACATTATTTAGGAAATAATGACAAGAAAAAAGTGTACATGTCAGTACACATGTGATTGTTTTTCAAACATTTCTGACCCACAGTTGATTGAATCCACAGATTCAACCCACAGACACAGAGGGCCAATTGTACACAGTTTCAGTTTTGAAGACAATATCGGGAATACACTTAATAAATAAGTGTACACTTGAAAATCGCTAGGGTTTATGTTATATGTATTTTACCACAATTAGAATTTTTTAAAGGCAGACTAGCTAAAGAAATTACATCTATGCAATGGACTACTATGCAAACATAGTATTTATGTACTAATACGGAGTAATATACTATAAGTAATAAAAACAAAATGTAGAATAGTGTGAAGGACACCACCAGCTGTGTTTTTAAAAAGGAGGGATAACATATTTACCAAATGAAAACTCCTATATCATGATCCTGTCGACAACCCTTCAACAGAGACAGATAGACACACAGACACACACACCGTATTTCACTAATTATTCATTCAATAAGTCATCATCAGGTGTTGTGGCTATAAAATAAGAACTATGGCTATAAATAAGAACTGTGGCTATAAAATAATAAAATAAAATAATTTCAAGTATTAATCTAAAATGAAGAGCAATTTTTAAAAAAGAAAAGGCTAGCTTGGTTCTATAAATATTGAGCCAAGAGGCAATATAGAAAGTTTTCTGGTTCCACATCTATATAAGTAAACATATCATATTTAAACAGACATTTCATAATCAAATATTCCTTTAATGCAATCTCTGCTATATGAATTGAAAAGTAAACACACTCAGACCTATGAGTGGAAAAGCATGCAGGAGATATAACTGCAAAAAAAGAAAGAACGAACAGAGAAGAGAAGATTACATTTTGCTATCTTAGGACCAGTAAATATAATATAAAGCTAATATCTTAACTAAGGAACAGGATTATTCACATATTAAAGAACAGAAGCAATGAACACCTGCCAGATCTTAAATTGCACTTGCTTAGAAGAATAAAAATATTCTACCATACTGTTCTATGAAATACATTCTCAAAAAAAAATTGGGTCAGGATAACTATTTTCAAAGGGAATGAAAGGCAACTAAATAAAAACTAAAAGAAAAGTCTTATAGTTGTAATGAATTTTTTAAATTCTTATTAAAGAATAAAGCTAAAGATTATCACTTACTACTAGTATTACTACACACATGCATACATACACACTCAGACACTCTAACATATATATTAACATATCTCTCCCCCAAATTAGAGATTACAATTGATTGAGACAATTCACATCTCAGAAAGAAGACAAACACAAGCCGGGTGCAGTGGTGCAAGCCTGTAATCCCAGCACTTAGGGAGGCCGAGACAGGAGAATCTCGAGTTCAAAGCCAGCCTCAGCAAGGGCGAGGGCAACTCAGTGAGACCCTGTCTCTACATGAAACACAAAATAGGGCTGGAGATGTGGCTCAGTGGTCGAGTGTCCCTGAGTTCAATCCCTGGTACCAAAAAAAAAAAAAGAAGAAGATGACGACAAACACAAAACTCCTTAAAACCTTGATGCCAAGGTCATTATACTGACCCACAAAACAGAATGCAGAGAAGAAAGGTTGTTTAATATATAACCATAATAACTTTCCTTTCCAAAACTCTAAAGAACTGCCCATCAACTGATGCCACAAATTATTCTGCCATTCTGTGCCTTAGTTTTCTCATTTATGAAACATTATTAATATAATTAGTACCACTCAAACATGCTATGAAAATTAGATATAATTGACAGTACCATAGAAATCATGGATAATTGGATTACATGACAGTGAAGTCCCTTTTGGAATCACTATTAACTAAATGAACCATATGCCTTCTCTGTCATGTAAGGTCAGACATTCTAATATTAATAGTAAAGATGTTGAGAGCCAAAATATCCCAAGAATGAATTTCACACAGTTCAAGTATCATAGTTTTTAGCAGCCCCAATTAGAGGCAGATTGGACTGTATTTATCCAAGGTCAGAGGTTACCAGAACAAATAGGAAGGGGGTGGAGGGGTGGGAAGAGAGAGAGAGACACAGACACAGACACAGAGAAAGTAAGTTAATTAAGGGTGGCTGTGACAAAACACCATAGGATACTGATTAATAGAGGGCAGCCTGGTAAGGAAACAAAATCAATCAAGAATGTGATTAAGAAGAAAAGGGAGGAAATGAGGGCAATTATAATAGAGATGCTTGATGCCACTCTGATTTCCACAACATTTTGTTCAAACTTCCAGAAGGAAAGCTCAGACATCCTGAAAAACCCCACTGGTGAATCTGATGTCTACTTCTAACTAAGAACCACTGTTATTAAAGCATTGATAAGTTTTATTTTATTCCTTTAAAAACAAGTATACTGGGCTGGGGCTGTAGCTCAGCAGTACAGTGCTTACCTATCATGTGTGAGGCACTGGGTTCTATCCTCAGCCCCACATAAAAATAAATAAATAAATAAAAATAAAGGTATTGCGTTCATCTACAACTAAAATTTTAAAAAAGTATACTAATACACTAGGAAATCACGGTAAGTGTTCTGTTTTTTAGTACCTAAAATAATTTGTGTTCCTTTTTTTTTTAGTACCTAAAATTTAAGAGGCTAAAATTTGGGATCAAGTCTTAAGGTGTAGCTTTTGGAGGAGTTGCTTAACTCAGATAATAATAGCTGCATGTATTATTAAATAGATACCTAAGTAAATAATTCTAATTTTAAGTGGACAATTTTGGAATGCTTACTATATGCCAAGCATTAGTAACTTGTAATCATTATTTTCTTATTTAGTCTTTAAAAAAATCCCAAATATACACATAGCATTATCCCCATTTATAAATGAGGAAAATGAGACACAAAAGATTAAGCATTGTTTTCAAAGTTATACTCAGGAAGTAGGGGAACTAGGATTCAAACCACTATATCACACTGTCACTGGTGACTTGCAGTGGGTTAAAGAACCATCAGGATAGGAACTCAGATAAACTTCCTGGGCAGCATCTAAAATAGTACATGATTGTGCCAGGGAGTGGGTGGCAGGCCAACTCCCAAAGTACTCAACAAATAATATTGGCAGGTAGCAATAATAGGAGGGGCAGAGAGGGATACTGCCCAGGAAGTGTTTTTTGAATGACAGTTAAATAATAACCAAGTCTAAAGAGGCAATGGGTATCTTAAAAGAATTAACATGTCAATGGACCCAGATGCAGGCATCTTAAATTTAACAAACTTTATGTAGAACTGACTCTTCTCCCTAGTCTTCTCCATCTTAGCAAATTACTTGTTCACTCATTCATCTCAAAACAAGACTTAAAACCACCTTTGATTACTCCCTTTCCTTAATCTTCCACATTCAAAACATCTCCAAATCTATCCCCACATTATGCATACTCTGTATCTCTCCTTCATTACTATTACCACTCTAGTGCAAGCCACCAATAACTCTGGCCTGAACCTCTGTAATAACCTTCTAACTAGTCTTCTTGCTCTATTCTGATCACCACTTAAAAGAAATCTTTATAAATCCAATTTCAAATACCATTAATATCAGAACCATCTGACAAGCCTGAATTAAAAGAAAAAGAAGAAAATTTTTTAAAAATTGGGTAATTAGATTTACTCCTGAGATTTACTTTATATTAGATTTACACTGTTTTAAAGATGAACTATTAGCACTTTGAGTGAAGCAATTCTTCCTCCTATAGTCATCAGCATAGCCAAACTTTTAGCATCCCTGACCAGGAGTGTCTATTTCAACCCAAAAGACAATTTTAAAAATCCTGTCTCCATTTCATCCCATTTGAGAACCACCAAGTTAAAGCAATCAAAATTAACTGGGTCAATATAAACTAGAGGTAAAATTAGAGTGATGCTAAATAGCAAATGAAAATCATTCTAACAATGTGAGGCTTAAGTAATGTGTGCTTATTATAAACAAAGATCTCTCTCTCTCTTATCCCCATCCCTCACCTATTCAGCTCCTAAGATAAGACAGCCAGGAGTCTGGAAGTCTTCTCTTGCAAATACGACTAGCTCAAGAAGAAAGACCTATAAATATTAACATCTATGGTTCCCCCAATGAAATGTTCCAACCAACTCATGTTACAATGAGGCTCAATGTCAGCAAGTCTCAGCCACGGGCATGGCCACCAATCTTTTTTAGTTCCTTACTCTTAAAACAAGAATGGATAGTTGAGGGGAATCATAATATGCCACTCCAAAATGTCACTTTGGCATATGGATTATTTGGAGCTGAAGGTGACCAAGAAACAGCAAATGTGCAAAGGACTCTCTTCCCCGTTTTGCCTAGAAGCAAGGTATAAATTCCCAAAAAGAAAGGTGCCAGTAGCAGGAAGGAAAAATCATTCTTATCATCAGAAACAGGGAGCTGACATGGAGATAAGACTGACCAACAATAACCTTTATCTTCATTTGTTTCTTCCATATATTTCCCAGTCACTTTCCTACAAGTTACTGCTCTTAGAAGCCCAAGCCCCTTTTCTTGTCTAGTTACTTCTCCACAATTTATTACCCTCTGTTAAAATGGTATATGAGAACTTAAGTCTAACTACTTCTTTGGATTTTTCACTTCTTTTCTATGAAGCTCTATCCTACATAAAAATATCAATATCACATAAAATTTGTATGCCTTTTTTATGTCAACCTGCTTTTTGTCTGTCACAGGCCCCACTCATGAAACCGGTTTTTCTCCCCTGCAGAGTCATACATTATCAGATACCTACAAAAAACAAAAAAATCCTTCAATCTGAAAGACAACAACAAAGAAAGAAGCTGGGGAAAGCAGAAATAACCCGAGAAACATGAAAAATGTGGTGCTTTAAAAAAAGAAAGAAAACCTATTGGAAATTAACTTGATAGCAAAAATAAGTCTCCATAGAAAGATGGAGAAATAAATTTTGAAAAATCTTCCAAACAGTATGTAAAAAAAAACAATGAAAAACAGCATTCAAACATTCAAATAAGCCAGGCATGGTGGCGCATGCCTGTAATCCTAGCACTTAGGGAGGCTGAGACAGGAGAATCCCAAGTTCAAAGCCAGCTTCAGCAACAGCAAGATGCTAAGCAACTCAGTGAGAACCTGTCTCTAAATAAAACACAAAATAGGGCTGGGGATGTGGCTCAGTGGTGGAGTACCCCTGAGTTCAATCCCCAGTACCTCCTCCCCTCAAAAACTTCGAATAACGGAGTTACAGAAAAAAAGAAATCAAAGAAATAATTAAAGAGCATTTGCTCCAGCAATCATAGTAGCACATAACTATAGTGCCGGCTACTTGGGAGGAGGAGGCAAGACAATCACTAAGGCCCAGGACTTTGAGGACAGCATAGTGAAACTCTGCCTCTTGGGAAAAAAAATAAAAGGGGTTGGGGGAGAACATTAGAACATCTGCTATAATTTGAATATGTACCCCAAAGTATTGAAAACTTCATCCCCAATGCAATGGTGTTGGGGGTTTGAGCCTAAAAAGAAGTGATTGGATTAATATTATTATCTTGAGATTAGGTTAATTACCCTGACAATGAGTTGTTAGAAAAGTGAGTTTAGCCCCTTCTTTTTTTTTTAATTTTTTTTTTTAGTTGTAGATGGACACAGTATCTTTATGTGGGGCTGAGGATCGAACTCAGTGCCTCACGCATGCCAGGCAAGCGCTCTGCCACTGAACCACAATGCCAGCCCCTGAGTTTAGCTCCTTCTTGCTGTTGTAATCTTGCCCTCCTATCTCTGCCATGGAATGTTGCAGCATGAAAACCCTCACCAAATGCCAGTGTCATGCTCTTGAACTTCCCAGTTTCTACAACCATACTCCAAATTAACTTCCAGTGTTTTTAAATTATCTACTCTGCGGTATTCTGTTATAGCAGAAGAAAATGGACTAAAATAACATCTGAAAACACAGATTTCCAGATGGACATGGGATATCCAGTAATCATCACTGCATCCTCAAGAAATTTCAAAATAACAAAGAAGATCCTACAAACTCTCAGGAAGGAAAATGTGGCCATTTGCAAAGCCTAAAGAATCAGATTTAGTTTTCAATTTCTTTTTTTTTACTTTTTTTTAGTTGTTGATGAATCTTTATTTTATTCATTTATTATTTATATGCGGTGCTGAGGATTAAACCCAGTGCCTCACGCATGCTAGGCAAGCGCTCTACCACTGAGCTGCAGCCCCAGCCCCTTACTTTTGAATTTCTTAGTAATTATAGAAAACTAAAAGACTATGGAATTTTACCTTCAAAATCTGGAAGAAAAACTATTTCCAACCTAGAATTCTCTAGCCAAACTATCAACAGGCATGAGAATATCAAAATATTTTCAACTGTGCAATATTTCAAAAAATAATCTTTTGCTCTAAGAAGATACTGGATGATATTTTTCACTAAAATGAGAACATAAACCAAGAAAGACATAAGAAACAAGAAATTGGGAATCTAATACAGAAGAGAGACAAAAAAAATTTCCAAGGTGACAGGGAAGGAAGATAATCAGGATGTATCCTGCACCAGGCTTAGAGGAAAACCAAGTTGGAGGAAGTTAGAAGTTTCCCAGAAAGAGTTTCCAAAAAAGATGAAATTGACAGAGTAGCACCTGAAATGACTTTGGTGGAGAGATCTAAAACTGGTAAGAGCTTGGGAGTCAATCAGTGATCATTTCATAGTAACCCAAGTTAAAACCCAAATTATTAAATCAAGGGTAAACTATACAGGAAAGTAAAAATAAACACCACTTTATAAATGGATCAGTTATGAATAGGTTTATATATTTATAATAAAGAAAAATTCCATCTACTGATACAACCCAAATTACAATAAAATTCAAAAACAAGCTAGAAAATCTACTTTTAAAATATTATCTAAAAGACAAGAGCTTTTTTTTCTGAAAAAGTATGGCAACCTGAATATTAAAATAACATAAGTTCACTGTAGTATATCAGAATAATATGAAGAACAAAATTACCCAAAATAGCACTAACCAGGGATAAGAAAACACTAATAAACTTTTGTAATATATCTTTCCATCATTTTTCTGTATATAAAGTAATTTTTAAACAAAAAAGGAATGAATCTTAACATGTTTTATACATATATTTTAAAAATAGGTGTCATTAAATATTCTTCCACGACACAATTTTTAATGGCTGTATAATAATGCATTACATGTTAAGTCCTACAGATTAGTTAATTCCCTAATGTTGAGTACAGACAATTGATCACAGTGAAGTGTTAGACAAATAAGTATAAAAAGCAAAGAACTATGAGGTTTCTGATCTAAAAAGTTCTGCGACTTTCTTAAAATAGAGATCAAAATGTCCTTTCCTAGAAGTGGTAAGATACCAAAAGAAAGAAATCAAAAGCCAAAGGTTTATTTTGGGAGGCAATGGAACTATTTTATATCTTGATTATGGTGATGATTATATAACCGTTTTTATCAAAATTCAAAGATTATACACTAAAAAGTGTGCATTTCAGCCAGGCATGGTAGTGCATGCCTGTAATCCCATCAGCTTGGGAGGCTCAAACAAAAGGATAATGATTTCAGACCCAGCCTCAGCAAAAGCAAGGTGCTAAGCAACTCAGTTGAAACCCTGTCCCTAAATTTAAAAAAATACAAAATAGGGCTGGGGGTGTGATTCAAGTGTTGAGTACCCCTGAGTTCAATCCTGGCTACTTGCCCACCTACCCAGACCAAAAAAACAAAACAAAACAAAACACAAAACTCAATTTGACTAGCCCATGTGGCTTCACTAGAACATTCTACCAAACATTTGAAAAAACTGATAACATCAATTGTCATTTCTTTCAGAAAACAGACAAGTTTATTTTCTGGGACCAACATTACCGAGACACTAAAACTAAAAAAAGAAAAAACAAAAACTACATAGCAATACTTATCATGAAGAGACAAATATCCTCAACACAACATTAGCAAATGGAATCCAACAAAATATCCCATGACCAAGTTAGGTTTATTGCAGGAATATAAAGTTGATTCAACAGTCAATAATTAATGTAATCCACCACATTCACCAGCTAAAGAATAAAATCTGCATGATCACATAAACTGATAAAGAAAAAGCATTTAACAAATTTCAATATCCACTCATGACAAAAACTCTCAGCAAACTAGAAGTAAATTTGATCAGTGTGATAAAGTGTTTCTTCATAAAACCTACAGCTAACATAATATTTAATAGTGTTTAGAATACTTTCTCCCCTAAAAGTGAAAACTAGGCAAGGATGACCATTCTCACCACTCTTATTTTACAGTGTACCAGAAGTCCTAGTGAGTCTAAAAATGTGATAAGAAATAAAAGACATACAAGCTGTAAAGGAAGAAATAAAATTCTTATTTGCAAATGACATGATTGCCTATGTAGAATATCTCAACTGATCTACAAAAAGCTCCTAATACTAATAAGGAGGTTTAGCAAAGTTGCAGGACACAAGGTTAACATGCAAATATCAGTTATTTTTCTTTATACTAACATCTCCCAAATGAAATACTTAACTATAAATCTAAAACACATATACAGCATCTATATATGGAAAACTACCAAAATCCTAATGAAAGAAATCAAAAGAACTCAAATGAAGAGACATACCATATTCATGAACCAAAAGACTCAACATAGCCAAGATGTTTACTGAACCATAATTTGATCTATAAATATAATTCCAATCAAACTCCCAGTAAGAATTCTTGCAGATAAGTGGCTTCTAAAATGTGTATGGAAAGACCAATAAACTACAATAGCCATAATAACTTGGAAAAGAAAAAATCATACTACCTGATTACAAAACTTCCCACTCCTTGGTCTATACCCAAAGGACTTAAAAACAGCACACTACAGTAAAGCAGCCACTTCAATGTTTATAGCAGCACAATTTAAAATAGCTAAACTGTGGAACCAACCTAGGTGCCCTTCAATAGATAAATGGATAAAGAAACTGTGGTATATATACACAACAGAATATCACTCAGCATTAAAAGAGAATAAAATTATGGCATTTGCAGGTAAATGGACAGAGTGGGAGAACATCATGCTAAGCAAAGTAAGCCAATACCAGAAAACCAAAGGCCAAATGTTCTCTCTGATAAGTGGATGCTGATCCATAATATGAGAAGGGGCATGGGAATAATGAAGAAACTCTGGTCAAAGGGGAGAGGAGGGATGGGACATGGGGGCAGGAAAGATGGTGGAATGCGATGGACAACAATGTCCTAGGTTCATGTATGACTGCACATATGGTGTAACTTGATATTGTGCACAACCAGAGAAGTGAAAATTTGTGCTCCATTTGTATACAATGAATCAAAATGCAAAAACGTGACCCTCTACCCAAACCTCATACTTTCAACAACAATTAATTCAAAATAGATCTATGCAAAACTTCTAGAAGAAAACAAAGGAGAAAATCTCCATGACCTGGGGTTCTTAGATATTACATACACACAAATAAACACAACCCATAAAAGAAAATAAAATCAAGAAATTGAACTTTTCCAAATTGTAACATTTTGTTCAGGAAAATTGTGTTCAGGTAATAAAATGGGAGAAAATATATGCAATCACATATCCGACAAAAATTTGTATTCAGAACACATATAAAGAATTCTCAAAACTTAGTATTAAACAGCCCAATCAATTAAGAAATGGACAATAGACTTAGATATTTCACCAAGGAGGATATAGCATACGGATCACAAATAACCATATGAAAAGATGCTCAACATCATTAGCTACCAGGAAAATGAAATTTAAAATCATGATGAGCTACCTTTATACACTTATTAAAATGACTAAAATTTAGGACTACTGACAATACCAAGGACTAGCAAGGGAAAAAAGAAATTAGAAAATTGCTGAGACAGTGCAAAATAGTGTAGCCACTATGGAAAAGAGTCCAACAGTTTCTTGTAAAGTTAAAACGACACCATATAATCCAGTAAATCCACTCCTTCATATTTACCCTAGAGCAGGGGTCAGCAAACTTCCCCTATAGCCAGATATAAATATTCTTTCCTCTAAATCAAAGTAATTGATGGAAAATATTACTAAACAGACTATACTCTTTTTGTTTCTTAAATGTTTATTTTCTTATATTAACTACCTAATAACTTCTTCCCCCAAAAGTAATCTACTTCAAATTTACTATGTTAAGCCAATCAGAGTTGGGGTAGCTACTTAGGTTTCTTTCTATAGTATATCCCAATAACAGTGTCTGCTGCAAAATTCTCAACTTGCTCAAAGGGTTTGTCTTCTCAATCTTTTAAATAACTCCTTTCATTTATCTAAGAGTTGACTAATAGAACACTATCCTGAATTCAGAGATCAAGATTTAAATAAAAGGTATTTTTATTTTATTCCACTGGAAAAACTTTTAAGTAACACAAATAGTATTAAGTAACTAAAAAAAGGGAAATTCAAACTTCTCCTAAAGGCAAAGAATCACACCAAATTGCCAGGAAATAAGTGTACAATATAGATTGTTTGCTTTACTACCAGACCTCTAAAGAGCTTTAGAATCAGACTATGATACATTGTAGGGGTTTCAATCTTCAAGAAATTTAGAGCTAGAAAGGAATTTGGACATATTTTCATCTAAATCCTTCACTTCATAGAAATTGTAAATCAAACAAGAAACAGAACTCTATGGCTGCTCCTTGCCTGACTGAATAGTTGCAAAGAAAAACACACAGATGGTAAGTATAATTAATTTGCACCACCTCCTGCTCACTATCCCCCAAAGCATTTATTTATGTACTCATTCATTCAACTGAGTTTATTCTTTTCATAGAGAGACAGGATTCCACCACTGTGGGAGATAGAGAAGCATACTGGAATTCTATCATGAAGTAATTAACTTATAAAAATCAACTATATGAGCTTAGCAAAAAGAAAAAGTAGACCATGAGGGAAGGGAGAGGGTGGAAGGAAAGAAGAAAAAAGAGAGAAGTATTCAGAATAGTACAGGCAATTTTGCTTACCTTTCCAGTCAACAGATGTGTGCCCTGGAGAAGGTATGAGCCTGGAATTAAGAATCTGCTGCTGCCTGTCACTTTCAGTTCTCATGTGCCCATTATCATGCCAGCATCTCAATGAGCTTTATGATTTTAGTTTTTTAAAGGTACATTTCCTTCCACATAAAACTTAAGTTAACTTTTTAATAAGGAAATATGATCCCTGCCCTCAAGGAATCTGTTCACTTATTGGGAATGAAAGACAAGGTGGGGAATAAGAAAATAGACATGAATATATGTACCATAGGAGCTAGGAAAAGAAAAAATCCTTGTGAGCTGAAGCATGAAGGGAAGAGTTCCTAAGGATGTGGGGAACTTGCCTGGATGGAAACCTTCTGGAACAGAATTGGTGAGAAGAGGAAATAAGCTTGTATCTGTAAATACAAGTCTAGCTTATGAAACTACTTTTAAATGTCAGATAGTGAAATATAGGCCAGGGAATATAAAATTGTTTTTATGTTACCACACAGGTGACAACATGACAGCAGGAAGCTGTGAGACTGTTTAAATAGAGATCACATGTCCCATCCACGGAGGGCAGTTACTCTTCAGCTCCAGTCTCTCACTGATATTTGTTATTTAGGAATGTAGACCACCATATGCTCCCATTCTTTAAGAAAACATTTATGTGTTATATAATGAGGTTTCAGTCAATGATGGACTACATATGAGGGTGGCTAATTCATACACCCTACGAATATAATTTAGGTTTGTATAAATATACTTTGTGATGTTCACACAAGGACAAAATCACCTAAAGAGACATTTCTCAGAAAATATCTGTCTTTAACACAATTATAATTGACAATTTGAGAACTTTCATGAAAGTTAAAGAAGAGCAGATTAACAATGGAAGAAGGTTCCTGAACAAGCAGGAAGGAATGGAATCCAAACCAAAGGGATTATTCTTGGTCTGAGAAACATTCTACACTATAACAGGAAGCATAAAGGGAAAGATTACTAAAAGATAAGGCTGAATGGGGCTGGGATTGTAGCTCAGTGGTAGAACGCTTGCCTCGCACGCGTGAGGTCCTGGGCTTGATCCTCAGCACCACATACAAAGCAATAAAATAAAGACACTGTGTCCATCTACAACTAAAAAAATATTAAAAAAAAAAAAAAAGATAAGGCTGAAGAGGTAGGCTTGGGGAGTAAGCCTATTAGAGCACCATAATTCTCAATATTATCTTATAGATAACAGAAAACCAGCTGATAAAAAGGACTGCCAATAGAAGGGAAGGAATGAAGGTGGTAGGAATGAGGGGTACTTATTTTTTAAGATAAAAATGTCTTTAGAACCTTTATATCCTGGAAGAACAAAGATAGAAGGAGGTAGTATTAGTGAGGTGAAGCAAGAAAGATGGGATATTAGCCTTAGATAAGATGTTAGGTAACGGCTAGCCAGACATGCACACCTCTGAGCAGCCAGGAAATCCTTTATTCAGGGGAGTGGGTGCCCAGGCAAAGAAAAGAGGAAAAGAGAGAGAGGGGACGCGCGGGAGGGATTTTATAGAGCCCACTACAAACCGAGTGGGATTGGTCACTTTAAAATCCGTGGGACAGATAAGCAGTAGCACATCTTTTGATGTGCTAACCTGAGCGGTTAGGCTTTGTTTCCCAGGTGGAAGATTCCGGAGAGGAACCCCCTAGGGCAGGAACTGCCTTGGGCTTTTATAGAGGGGATGTGAAAATTACAAAAGGGCTGTTTTTTACCTTACATAAGATACTACAGATGAGTGAGGGTGAAGAAATTAGGGGAGGGGGCTGAGATAGTGGCTCAGTGGTAGAGCACTTGCCTAGCATGTGTGATGCACTGGGTTCAATCCTCAGTACCACATACATACATGAATAAAATTTAAAAAGAAAAAAGAAAAAGGACTTAGGGGAGGATGATAAGACAAAAGGGAACTAGTCTCCAGAGCACAGTCCCAAAAAACCCAGGACAAAGAGTAATGAGGAGTTAAAAACTGGCCCAGGAAAAAGAACTGTTCAGAAAGCTTTCACAAATATGTTAAGTAAAACTGAGCTAGACAAATTTGGGAAAGCCCATTAAAGTTAAAGAGCAGAAAGCAGAATATAAACATTCACCCTAGTCAAATGTCCAAGAGATCTTAAGCAAAAGAAATCCACAGTTGGGGTTTAAAAAGCCTCTGGTTTGAGGCTTGACCACATTTCCAAAATTTGAAATTTAGGAATGAAAAGAAGAAAGTACTAGAAAATGATAAAATAAGAAAATAATCAATTGTACTATATCTTAGTAAACGGGTTTTCATTCATATTACCTCAATTTCTACAACAGCCCTAAAAGACATACAAAACCAAGTGTCAGTCTTATTTAAAGCTAAGGATCAAATAAGATACTGATATAAGGTAATACTCTAAGAAAACACATAAATCTAACTAAAATCCAGGTCTTTTGATCCCTGAAACCAAAGCGAAGATTGCCTCCATCTAATGGGATTAGTAACCATTCAACTAAAAGTGAAGTGTGCTATGTTCTCATGGTATAAAGGGCTTCAGCGTAGAGACCAGCTCTGCACGTTGCTAGCTCTATCACCTACATGGAGAAAGTTACTTAATTTCTACCAGTCTTCACTTGCTCATTAAATAAGACGGTTAATGATACCTCCTCTCAGGATTGTTTTCAGTATTAAGTAAGAAGCCATGTGTAAGCACTAGCTAAAAGACCTGGAACACAGATAGTCAATATTGGTTTCTCTTCTCACTGGAGGCTAGTTACCTATCATCTAGTTATCTATCATCTACATAAAAGTTACTACCTAGTCTGCAGAATGAATTAAAATGACTCTTCTCTTAAAAATAAGTCTTAGCAGAAGATAAATGGTTCCTAAAAGAATCAGAGAAATTAATTTAAAGAGTAAACTATAAATTGAAGAATCTAAGACCAGAAGAAAAAGAAAATCATTTCCATGCTGGTATTAGTAAGATAAGGAATCAAGAACATGATACAGAAACAGAAGCTTACACCTAATTAAAACATAGGTGGTAAGCTTCTCATTGAACAAGGAGTCCAAACCTAATGGGTCTACAAAGGGATTTCAGAGTTATGACCTCTTGAAACTGTGTGTAAAATTGTGAGCATATACAAAGGTACTATGGAAAGCCAAAGAGGTCCCTCAAGATGTCCATGTCAAATCCCTGAGAATGTCACCTTATATGATTAAAAAAATGTGATTAAGTTAAGGATTTCAAGAGGAAGCACTTATTCTGGATTATTCAGGTAGACCTTAAATCCAACGACACTTGTCCTTATAAGAAATATGCCCAGAGGAGCAGATAGCAATGAGACCCTGGAAGCACAGACTGAGTGATGCTCAGGAACATAGCCTAGAAACTGGAAGAGGCAAAGGATTTCCCATAGCACTGCTAGGGGTTCACCTGCTGACACCTTGATTAGAACTTCCAGCCTCTGGAACTCTAAGAAAATAAATGTCTATTGTTTTAAGCACTTCTGTAGTAATTTGTTATGACAGTCACAGGAAACTAATACAGATGCACATTTGGGGGGGGTAGCATAACTTTCATCAGATTCTGAAAGATGTTCTTGTGAACTCCAAAAGATAAAAACTACTACTACTATGGAAAGTAAAGCAAAATTGTCTGTAAATAAGGAACAGAATTGATGATGATGATGATGATGATGATGATGATGAAGAAGAAGAAGAAGAACAACAACAACAACAACAAGAACAAGAAGAAGAAGAATTAGGAATTGAACACAGGAGAACTCTACCAGTGAATTATACCCCCAGTTCTTTTTATTTTGAGACAAGGTCTCTCTTAAATTGCCCAGGCTGGCCTTGAACTTGAGATCTTCCTTTCTCAGCCTTCCAAGTAGCTAGAAATAAGATGTGCACCACTGTGCTTGGCTAGAAAACTAGAAATTTTAAAAACCTGAAGAAAGTAGTTCCTTGGATCAGGTCCCATAGCTAGTAAATGTTGAAGTTATCCTCTAACATAATTTAATATTCATTTCATTATTTCTTGGGATTAAACCCTCATAATACATAAAAGGTGGTGATTCCTAAACAGTTCAATGCCTTGCTAAAAATGTGGGTTCCTAGGCTACACTCCTGCTGTACTTAATCAGAATCTTCAAGGTAGTGGAATACATATGTATATTTATACTCATCTAGTGCTCTCCAGATGATTTAGATGTACGGACAAATCTGGGAATCGCTACTGTAAAGCAGGAGTTGGCAAATGTTTTCTAAAAGATGGTAAAGATTGTCAGTAAAAAATTTAAGTATACAGCCAAAACAGAACACTGAGGATATTATGTAGGTATTTAATGTAACATTTTCTAACATGTTTCTACAAGATTTTTATTGATGAAACTCAAAATATAAAAGATAATAACTGATCTTTGCAATACAGATCTACTAATGAGAAGAATGGAATTCCTTGTTGGGAGAGATAACATTTTGCTTAATTGGAGTTTAAAGTTACTGTTTTTGTATGTCAGATTGATTGCAAAAGTTCAGCTGTAAAAACTTTAGCTGGAGGGGACTTAGAAAACAGGAAATGAGCTGGATTTAGCCCAAGGTGCAGTTTGCCAACCTTTCCTGTAAGGTAAAAGTAGGAACAATCCCTGCCCTTAAGCAATTGACAAGAGACAAGAACTGCAAAGGTAAAGAACACAAAGCAGAACTCTGAATGTTTTATGTTGTACAGCAGTGATTCCTAGCCATTTTAAGTATAAACATTTTTTTAGGGTCCAAAAACGTGGCAGACCTCTATATAATAGTTCTTCTAGCACCAAGTGAAAATATCCATAACAAAAAACCTACTGAAGTCTATAATGCCTTGGAAAGGTTTGTTAGTCAAAACAGAAAGGATATATATATATATATATATATATATATATATATATATATATATATATATATATATAAATATATATATATATAAATATATATATATATATTAGTAAAATAATAGCACATATTTCAAGACACTTATTTTTCATCCACAGATGGAACTTGAGAGGTGTATGGCTTCCTGACCCCAGGGGATAACTCTGAGCACTCCAGGAAAGCCCAATGTTTAGGAACCACAATTATGGAAGAGATGTCAGAGTTTCAGAAAGGAGACAACAGAAACTGTAGTGGGAAAGAGTGTCCTGGCCATGGACAAGCAGGTAGAAATTTGCAAAGAAATATAAGAACAGATTTTAGGAAAAGGAAGAATATCAGTAAGAAAGGAAAAATATCAATAAGAAAATAAGGGATGTAGGAGAGCAGTCTTACTACTAAATAAAAAATTCTGGTTAGGATTAAATCATGGAGGCTGTGGACCTCCGCCTGTCTTTGCCACTACAGCCAACATTTAAGTGGTTTCACTGAGTGCTAGTAGACTCATTCAATCCTCACCAAGAACAGTTTTCAAAATACATTAGCTGTGTAAGTAAATGACCCTTGTTCCATCAGGTACAACCCTAAGTGGACCGAGATCTAGAATTTTCCTTCTTGAAAATAAAAATTTTGAAAGAGTCTTGCCTTGATCCTATATTCTTCTTGTCACTATAATCCTCTATTCTGTGACAGCCAAACTTCTGGGAAGTCATACTTGCTTATTTCCATTTTATCCCTTCCCATTCATCACTCATCTTGGTCTAGTTTCCAATTCTACCACCTCAATGAAGCTGTTCTTGCCAAATACAATAAAAGATATATTAGCTCTCATCTTACAAAACAGAAACTCTGAGCAGCATTCAGCAGCACTCCTTCCTCTCCCTAGTGTGCATGCCTTGAAATGCTGCTGACATGTGGGGTGCTGCCCTATCCAGGCAGGCATTCCTTCCTCCTACTTCTCCAGTTGCTCCTCCCAAGTCTGTGAGATCCACCTCCCCAACCTCCAAATACTGGACTACCTAGGGGTTGATTCTGGGTTTCTCATCACTCAGTACTTAACCATCTCCCTAGGTGATCTAACCCATCTTCACAGCTTTAAATGCCACTGAAAATTGTCCAATTTGTCTTTCTAGCTCAGTTTTCCTTCTGCGTTCCAGGGTACAGACCAATGTCTATTTCAAAGCTCCACTTGGATGTTTCTCATTTACTCCACGCTAAAATTAAAATGTCTTTCCTCTCTGTTGCTCCTTCTCAAGGCTTCCTATCCCATCTAATATCTCCCACCAGATGCCTCAAGGGCATGTCTGTCACCTGTCCCTTTACTGCCTCCTCCATGCCCAATCCTTCAGCAAGTCCTAACAATTTTTCCTCTTATAAACTTTCCAATTAGTTTACTTCTTTCCATCTCCACTGCCATCATCCCTAACAAATCACCTATTACCTTCACCCACACACAGCTGCAACCCCCAGCCTCCAAAGATACCTGCTTCACTTCGTTCTAATCCATTCTCATAAGGCAAGTAGAGTGTACAATTATAGGTAAGAATTGGATTTCATCATTCCCTTACTTAAAATCCTTCCACAGTTTCCTCCTAAGATAAGCTTCAAAATCCTTTAAATGCACCATAAGGCCTCAGAAGATGTGGCCTCACCAACTTCCCAAATGACCACTGCTCCTCTCCCCTTACTCACTCCATGCTGCCGCCAACCTGACCTTCCTTTGTCCTAAAAGACAAAAAACCCTTTTCTGCTTTTGCACAAGTTATCCCTGCTCCTCCTGGTGCTACCTGGCCAACTCCTATGTATTCCTGGGGTCTCAGTCTCAATGTCACTTTCTCAAGGAATCCATTTTCCCTGATACCACAAGTCTCGACATTAAGTCCTCTGTTTCATCCTGACAGTCCCTCTCAACTTGTTTTCCAAAGCACCTTCCTCAGTAGAGATTACATGGTTATAAGACGCCTGCTATCTGTCCCCCACACCAATAAGTAAACTCATTAAGATCAAGAGTTATACTGTTAGGTGGGCACAGTGGCACATGCCTGTAATCCCAGTACCTCAGGAGGCAGAGGCAAGAGGTTTGCAAGTTCAAAGCTAGCCTCAGCAATATAGCAAGACCCTAAGCAACTTGGCAAGACCCTGTCTCTAAATAAAATATATAGAGCTCTGGTGATATGACTCTGTGGTTAAGCATCCCTGGGTTCAATCCTCAGTACCAAAAAAACAAAGTGGCTTTGCTGCCACTGTACACGGGCACAAAGTAGGCCTTCAAGTATCTTATCTCAAAATAAGTAACTGAATTAATTATAAGATACTTAAAGGACTTTGAACTATTTCAGAATTTGTAAACATACAGTTTAGTTAATATTTTAGACTACAGTTTATGTTACTTTATTGATTTAAAAGAACTCTAATTAAGCTATACTATTAGTATATTTGAGTATTTTCAAATATATTTTAAAAACTGTATTGACTTAGACATGCCTTTACCCAAAAGGTTAGCATTGTTGTTTTCCTAGGCATTAATAATAACAATAACAACAAAATTTATCATTTATAGAAAGCCAAACACCGTGCTATTCATTTTACAGTCAAGCTTCACAAGAAACAAATATCATTATCTCCGTTTTTACAGAAGATGAAATGAGGCTCAGAGATATTGAACAATTAGGTCAAAGTAATACAACTAGCAAGTGGAGGTGGCAAGATCCACCTCATATTAACTCAAAGACAATTTTTTCCTAATATATTATGCTATCCCTAATATCATACTTAATCATCAACATCTATTATTTGTTGAAAACACATCTGTATTCAAGTATCTGGGGCTTAAGACAACTAAAAGTGGTTATTTAAGCTTCAAAAAGGTTGCCTAATTCACTCTAATACACAAAAACTAATCCAATCCATCCTATCCTACTCAAATAAAATAGCCTTCAACTATTATTCAAATTGACATTCTTGCTCCTTATCTAGATAATCTAGCCCTTATTTTACACAATAAATTTACTTTCAGTTAACTTTGTTCTCTGTGAGGAACTCTATTAATTTTTTTAAAAATAGAACCATCACATTAGGTGAAAATGTGTATATTCATCTGTTTTTCAGAAAATGTTGTACAGGTGTGTTGGGAGCATATGCCATAGATATAACCTGGACTCATTAGGTTGCTGGTCATAAGGAGCAGCAGCATTGACTTCCTTAGTCATGCCTGCTTGCAACTGATAAGGGGCTGTTAGGGGCACGTAACCATAGGCCTACCTAGCAGTGACTGGTTACAATTGATAGGGAGCTCGGCTCCACACACTTACCCAAAGAAAGGCCCAGTTGCAATTTACTATCTCACTGGACATAACCAATGGACACTGACTTTTACTGGGTGTAACCAGTCACCAGCTCACACCACCAACTTGGAACTGCATTTAAACTGCTTGTCCTGCCACATTGTGGGCTTTGCTCCAAGGACATCAGTGACACCGGTCACCTTGCCCTCCACCATTCCCTGATGTCCAGCCGTCAGCTGAAGAGAACCACCAGACAAGGACAACGTCTGCTCTTTGGCTAAGAGAAGTCCTCCGAGATATTCTGGGGCTTGTGGTTGCCCTAGGATTGTGTGAATTACTTGTAATATTTAGTTGCCCTAGGATTGTGTGAATTGCTGGTAGTGTTTAGCTGCCCTAGGATAGTGTAACTTACCTATAGTGTTTAACTAGTGCACACTGAATGCTAGTTGGGGTGCTCCAGCACACCCAACACCATTTGTATTAATTAATTATATCTGATGATTGTTGTGATTGAACATACACTTGCATTTAAAGACAATCCAACTTTGAGTAATTATTAATTGCACATGCTGCTCGTGACAAGGTGTCTTTTGAGCACAAAGCTCATAAGAAACTCAACTATTCCCAAAACCATCCATCAAAATTGAAACTATGCCAAAAAATCCTTTTGGTAGAAATCAATTTAAATCACACTCTCTAGACCAGTATTTTATAAATCAACAACTTTGCTAACTAGCAGTGGCAGTGAATAAATTTTTGATTGATCAATTACACAAAATACTTCTACAACTGATATCCTGTTTTGTTTTTGTGAGGATGAGTATTAACAATGTTTCTAAACCAACTCCCAGTAGAACATATAACTAGTAAGTATTTTCTCCATATGGACATAAAAAGATCATTCAATCCAATTATGTATATTAATTCTGAAAAACACTATTCTCAGTAAATACTTTTAAATCCAAAATGGCTTTTAATTAGGATTTCTGAGTAGTGAACTAGCTTCATTATTAAAGTCATAATACATAACAAAAGGGATTATGAATTTTTAAAGAATTAAAATATAATCAAAAATACTTAACATTCAAAACTGACTACAAAACTATAGTAATCAAGAGAGTGGTACTGGCATAAGGAAGAGGACTACAGATCAATGAAACAACAGTTCAAAAATAAATGCATATCTAATTTTGACAAGGATGACAAATCATTCAATGAGGAAAAACAGTATTTTCAACAAATGGTGGTAGGACAATTAGATATCTTCGTATAAAAGAATAAGGTTTGGACCCTTTCCTCACTCCATACAGAAAAATTAACTCAAAATAGACTGCAGAAATAAATGTAAAAGTTAAACTCTTAACAAAAAACACAGGTGTAAGTGTTCATGACCTTGGATTTGGCAATGGTTTATGACACTAAAGGCATAAGCAAACAATAGAAAACAGGGCCTAGTATCCAGAATTTATAAAGAACTCTCATAACTTGTATCAGTTTTGCATTATGATAAAAAAAATACCTAAAACAGACTAACTTTAAAAAGAAGTTTGTTAGCTTGAGTGTTAGAGGCTGAGATCCAGACTGCATGGCACAGGCTCAGGTAAGGGTCTTGTCACCTTAGCTGCATCACCTCATGGAATACTGGAATGGCCAGAGCAAGCAATCATTTCACTAAACAGGAAACCAAGAGACTGTGTAGGACCAGCTCAAACTTTTCATAACAATCCTATCGAGAGAACAACCAGAGTCCCATAAGATATATGCTAATCCCTTTTGAGGGCATGCCCCCAATTGACCTTCGGACCCACCTCTAAAATGTCCATAGTACCTTCCAATACTACCACCCTGGGGAACAAGCTCCTAACACAGGAACTTTTAGAAGGACAACATCATCCAAATCATAGCATAACTCAACAATAAAAAAAGCCCAATTTAAAAATGAACAAAGATGGGCTGGGATTGTAGCTCATTGGTAGAGTTCTTGCCTCACACACGTGAGGCACTGGGTTCGATCCTCAGCACTACATACCAAATACATAAATAAATAAAATAAAGATATAAAAACAAACAAACAAAAATGAACAAAGAATTTGAAAAAAGACATTTTTTCAAAGAAGATATACAAATGGCCAACAAACACATGAAAAGATCATTAATCATGAAGGAAATGTAAATCTAAACCACAATGAGATACCACCTCAAATTCTCTTGGATGGTTAGAATCTAAAAAAAAAACAAAAACTGAAAATAACCAGTATTAGGGATATTAGTGAGGATATAGAGAAATTGGAATTCTTCTACATTGCTGCTGACAGTGCACAATAGTGCAGCTGTTATAGAAAACAGTTTGGCAGTTGCTCAAAAGTTAAACATAGCATTACCACATGACCCAGCAATTTGACTCCTAGGTCCAAGAGAATTAAAAACATATGTCCATACAAAAATTTGGACATGAATGTTCATAGTGACATTATTTATAATAGCCAAAATGTAAAAACAACCCAACCGATGAATGTATGAACAAAACGTAGTCTACCCATTTACCCATACAAGGGAATATTACTCAGCCATGCAAAGGGATAAAGTACTGACACACTGTAATGCGGATGAACACTGAAAACCTTATACTATATGAAAGAAAGCAGGCAAAAGATGTTTTTGAACATCTTAAACAAAAAATCATATAGTGTATGACTCCAAGTATATGAAGTATCCAGAATAAGCAAACTATAGAGAGTCAATATAGATTAAGTGTCTGCCAGAAGCTGAAAGGAAGAGGAATGGGGAATGAGAGCCAACAGGTTTGGAATTTCTTTTGAGGGTGATGAAATATTCTGGAATTAGATGGTGATGATGGATGCTTAATTGTCTAAATATACTAAAAAACATTGAATTTTAAAATGGTGAGTTTTATAATATGTGAATTATATCCCAATTTAAAAATATATATAAACTGTGTTTAACACTAAAGCTATGCTAATCAATTTTGGTTTTGGATAATTCAGAAACATCTTGATGTACTTAAATTACAATTTTTTTTTAATCTTAAAGTCTTAAATAGTGCAAACTTCTAATTAATAGCAGGTGTGTTAAAAGCATGATTCATATAGTTTCTTAATGCTTAATGAATTTTAAAAAGTTTGGGAAAGTTTTTGTTAGCAAAATTTGATCAGTGTACCCTCATAGCTAATCTTTTTAGAATATTATTTTTAGTTATCTATACTATAAAGTGAGCAGAAATCAGACTTGTTTTGTTTTTCGTGTTTTAAAATACAAAATAATAAAGGGAAATAGTTTTAATTATCTAAATTTTATGTGATTATGTTCATAAGAAATGAGACATTCTGCTAACTAAATAAGTACACAAACAGCAGGAAACATTTTCCTAGATTAGTGATATGGTACACAAAACTTGAAAAATCTTGTGAGCACAGCTCTTGCTAATAGCACTTCATTTCTTGGTTCCCACTAAATGACTCTGCTTCATGAAATGCTTAGGTGAGATCACTAACAAATATAGTTTTTAATAACAGGGTTCACTAATTTTAGGCACTATTAAGGTATACAAATGTAAACAACTATCATATACCTAACAAAAACAGTAGTAATTGTAATTCGAATTTTTTTTAATGAACATCACCCAAGTCTCTCAGGTCCAAATGGGTAATGTGAATGACCAAAATAGGCTCAAGTTAACAGAAGGAAGCAGCATGTTGGATGAAATAGAGCACAGGCCCCATCTAAAGAAGGCAACCATCTCATGCCTGATGACAGCGGGAGTGAGGCCCTTGCATGGCCTGATTTGTAATTTCTCTACAGTAGCTGGAAATGCAGATTTTTTTTCATGTTTTGTGAAATATCCCTAATTTTGAAATGCTGGCAACTAACTTTGTAAAAAGCATCAGGCCAAAAGAACACATTAGCTGCTGAACATGGCCACTGATTTACAAATTCCAAAAAGAAACTCCTAAAACAAAAGCTAAGTACTTAGCAAACCCCAGTTTTAGATTAGGAAGAGTAAACATAGGAAACTAGCTTATAATAATTTTTATCACAGCTTGGTGGGCATTGGTGATCCTTAAACATTTCAAGATGGTCCACAGAGCAGACCCTAAAGTATTAGTATTATATTACATTATTTATTCATGTCACATTTCATTCATACTCCTTACTGCAGTATCAAAGGTAACTCATTTCTTCCACTCATTTTGATATTTTCTTACTAAAGCCAAGTGGAAATAGCAGATGTCTTAACTATATGCAATTGGTAAACAATCCCAGAATAAAAACAACTTGGGAACCACTGTGAGGGGAGAAACACCCCCCCTCCCACCTTCCACCCCACAATTTGGAGACTACTATTTACTTTGGGGCAGATCTCAAAATAAATTAACTGATCCAGTATTGGCCACAAAAGACTGGACTCAGTCTGACTTGGGGAGGATGACTTGTGGCAACACAGAGAAATAATCAGGCTCCTTATGTGAAAAAAAATCATCTTTGAGGCAGAAATTTAGAAATTTACCCAGGCCCCATCCAGATCATCTGCAAACAACAACACAGGTGTTATGGCTTAGATATGAGTTATCTCGCAAAAAGCTCATGTGTGAGACAATGCAAGAATGTTCAGAATGATCAGATCATGACAGCTGTAACCTAATCAGTGGATTAATCCACTTGAATGATTAACTGGGTGGTAACCACAGGCAGGTAGGGTGTGGCTGGAGGAAGTAGGTCACTGGAGGTCATGGCTTGGGGTTTGTATTTTGTCCCTAGCATCTATATCTCTATATCTATATTCCTCCCCTCCCCAACTTCCCCTTCCCTCTCTTCCTCCTCTCCCTTCTCCCCCTCCCCCTCCCTTCCCCTCCTCATCCCCCCTTCTCTCCCTCCTTCTCTCTCTCTTTCCTGGCTGTCATAAACTGGGCAGACTTCCTCCATCATGCCCCTCTACCATGATGTTCTGCCTCGCCTGAGGCCCAGAGCTATGGAGTCAGCCAACCATATACTGAGACCTCTGAAACCATGATCCAAAAGAAACGTTTCCTCCTCTAAGTTGTTCTTATTGGGTCTTTTGGTCAAAGTGGTACAAAGCTGACTAGCACAACAGGAAAATATAATGCATTACCTTAAAAGGAATAAAAAGTAATTGGCATGGCACTGAGATACTATAAGAAAAATGGTAGAAATGAGCAGCAAAATGTACCATCTATCAAAGAACAGTTACCAGAATTATATTACAAAGGAGAAGGTAAAAATTATAAATGAATATTCCTCTCTGAATTTAAGAAAATCACTGAAGCCACCACTAGTGAAGCAAGACCACAAAACAGAAATACAAAAACTCAAGAGAAATGTATAGATAACAGAAATAGAGGAAGAATAAGCTAGCAGAACTCAACAGTTATTAAAAAATAAAACAAACACAGAAATAAAGAAAAACTAAAAGGAGAACAAAGAAGAGACATTACACAGAGACTAAAGATAGAAATAAATAAAAAATGTTTATAAGGATTAAAGGAAAAATAATTGTATTTAAAGACATACAAAGGAAGATTCAACACACACATAACTAGGTTCTCCAAATAAGAAAAACAAAACAGTGGGGCTGGGATTGTGGCTCAGTGGTAGAGCGCTTGCCTCGCATGCGTGAGGCACTGGGTTCGATCCTCAGCACCACATAAAAATAAATAAAATAAAGATACTGTATGCATCTACAACTAAAAAAAATTGTTAAAAAAAAACAAAACAAAACAGTGGAACATAATAAATATTTACAGTTTTAAAAAAACTGTCCTGAAATAAAAATAGATTTGAATCTGCATACTAAAAGAAAACACATG
>PVHX01007716.1:0-86599 GCA_004024805.1 Geosciurus inauris
AGGTCAGGTCTGTAAGTCACTACAGCTTTCATATACATGCCCCTTTGCCTGCCTTGAATGATACTGCCTCTCTTTATTTGCAGTAAAAAATATGACCTCAATTCCCAGTCCAAAATGATAATAGCACAATAGAAAAGGGCAAGGAAGTATTGTCCTCCTAATGTTCCCTAGTGTTTGAGACTCTTACCTTCTTCTACCATTTGTGATGTCAATCAATGCAGTTGGCAACCCATAGGACAATGGAAAGAATCCATCTGGAACTTTCTTATAGTCTGCAGTCCAATCAGTGTCTAGCCTTATGACCCTTTCCTTGCTTACTAACTCTTTGAGGAATCATTGTTCACAAGCCTGACTAATCAAGTTAAAAAGTTATTTCCAGTTACTGCCTTCAAGTTGTCAAAAACTTCCCTCAAAAATACAAATTCCCAAAACTATAGACAAAAAAAAAAAAACTTTGTTATTGTCCCAATGCCTGAACACTCTTTCCTAGAAGTAATATAAGGATTTGATAATAGACTAATTGATAACAATGAGGTAAATGTTACAGTATAGATGTTTAAGTCAGATACAGAAAATGGTTGAAACTCTCACAGTCTAGGACATCTCTAGTCATCCATAGAATATTTTAGCTATGATAAGATTTCTTTAAGAATAATTAAACTCTTCTTGGTTAAATTGCAGGTATTATTACATGAGCTCCTTGAAAATGTACTTCCATGATTTAAAAAGATACTTCATCAAATTCCAAGGTTTGGTTTGAAGCCTTTTTTGACTATACTACAAATGTGAAACAATCAACCAGCACCACATAGAAATAGATGTACTAAGACAGGAAAATATCTGTCTTAATAAATAAGAGAAAATAATAAGAGGATTGGAACAAGATCACATAAGAAAGAGCAAGAATTAAATTAGAAGGGAAATATGCATTAAGGATCACACTATGCTTAAGCATAAAACAGCTTCACTTCTCATGAAATAATGAAAGTTAAGAAGGAAGAATTAAAACTTTTAAAATCCCAAGTGTGTGGATAGATAGCATGTACTTGTTACCAATCCCAACATGCTAGAACTGGAGAGGGGGGCAGGAAAAAGAAATGGAAGATGAACCCAAGTCCTTGAAATTTAAAAATGGAAAGTTGGAATCAATTTAAATTCATTATTATTTGCATTATAGTCCAAAATAATAAGTGCATGAAGTAAATGAGAATAAAGAAATATTTCTGTTTTGTTCCCTGATATTTTCCAGCACCTAGAACAGTGCCTGAAATATATTAGACTAGGCTACCTGAAAGCCATTTCCATGACAATCTTCAACTATTTGAATATGCTGAAATACCCATTTTAGTCAGATACAAAAGTAAAGCACACTATCTCCAGCATCAAATATGAATTTTTATTTCACAAATATTTTTAAATAATTGTTATATATTTATACTGTTTTCTCTCCAGCAAAAGTAATTTTTTCCAAGTACTATAGGTCCCATCCCCCTAAAAGTACCTATTCTCCAATCTTCTCTCATTAGCACATCAGAAGAAGAAAAACTAACACCCTAGATGGCTACGTTGTCTTTTGGGAGAAGGGCTCATCCAGGAGTGAGGAAGTACTGGAGAACAGGATGACATGAAGTCAACAGAATCGATCAAATGCAAACTCTAAGACCTGGTCCATATAAATGTATTAGTCCATGAGAAGCAATCCCATAAAACAAAAAGAAATACTTATAAAATAGTCTGAACATTTCTGAGGGGAGAAAAGGATGATTAGAGGGAAGAGCAATCCTCTACTTTCCAATTTTTCCTAGGATAAGATCTATTTAAACTAAGAAAAGTTTACAGTCTTCATTAAATCATTACTGCTAAGTCTCCCAGTGACTAATACTCAGGTAGAGAAAGTGAAACTCACAGAGCAGGTCGAGAGACAAACCCCAGGAGTTCTTGGAAAATAAAATCACGCATGTTCCATCACATCCTTCATTCTTACACTTAAATTTTGAAATCTTAGAAGGAGTGTCTGAAATGTTCCAGGAAGCAGAAAAATGGGAATTTTTGAAACACTAACTCTGTGACTAGTTGAAAGAGCAGATAAAGTCAGTCTTGATTAAGTAGTTGACACCTGATGACCAATAAAAAGCCCAGTTTAGCTTGTGGAGTTTTATTTTTCCAGTTGTTTACAACAAAGGAACTCTGAAAGTGAATATGAGAAAACTTTGTCCAACAAGTGTGCAACACGTGCCAATTCATAGATGCGTAATAAACTTACAAGGAACCATGTTGACAGCTTCATTGCTTTTGGTAAGACCCTACAAATAGTTTGGACATATTAGAGTAAACATTCCAGTTTTCTTCTTTTCCCTTTTTGATCCTAACATTCTTGATAGGGGCGGGGAAGGGATAATGACACAAATTAAGAAAAGGCGTTTCCTCTCTTTTCAAATTAAATGATTCTTTAGGGAATAATTCAAAAGAATTATTTATGTGCTATACATGAATCCATGAATATTTTTGTTTTCTGTTATTTTTATTGTGTTGCAGAAAGTTGTTTTCCTTTTTCAAAAGTGTTAAAATTGTTTATCAAATGCATCTGCTGCCTCATATTCTATATCAACAATAACAGACTTTGCTTATAAACTATTACACATGCACACATTGGAAATTTGGGACATGTTGGAAAGAGCTAACAAGATATAATCAAAAAGCCAGAAGGGTTTTTAAACTTCAGCTCTTTATCAATAATCTTCATAACCACAAGAAAAAAATGATTATATAAATCCAGAAAAGCCATTTGATTGAATCCAATTCATGCATGGCTGTCTCTTCCATAGCACTATTTCAACTCCCTGTCTTGATTAGCACAGGTAACTTTTTTCTTTAAGAAAAGTTCGCATAAAATTTCTGGTCCTATGAACTAGTCCTTCTACTTTCTTAGGCTTCCAAGCTTTAGAAATAAAGTTGCAGGGCTGGGATTGTGGCTCAGTGGTAGAGCGCCTGCCTCACATGCGTGAGGCACTGGGTTCGATCCTCAGCACCACATACAAATGAATAAAATAAAGATATCTGACCATCTACAACTAAAAAAAAAATTAAAAAAAAGAAAGAAAGAAAGTTGCAGACATCTCTTTTTCAAGTAGTACAAATGCCCTTTAAAAAAAGAAATCCATGACTAATACATCCCAGGTCTGTTTAACCTACGCTGATTAGACTGATGCCTCTTTTGGCCATCCATTATAAAGAAAGCTACTTCCACAGCTTTGCAGCTGTCAAGTTTCCTAGGCTCTGCCCTGAGCACCCCTCATTTTGACCTGCTGGACACTGACTACTCTGTGTGGTTCTAGAGCTACTGCTGACAATCCCTGTGGTCCTGCATTCCAGCATTCTCTCCACATTGTTAATTTATGTACCTACAACACCCCTGCAGGCCTTAAAAGGTTGATTTTGGCTGTGAGACAGGAAACATTGCATCCATGTGGAATTGGATGAAAAGAGAACCTTCTAACAAAGTCCTAAACATAAATCAAGAGGGGGGAAAAAAAAGCACAGAATGTTGTAGATTAGGGTCTCGGCTGAATGCACTTTACATGTTATACCAAAACATTTGAGTCTGAGGTTGAAATGTTTAGTTATCACTTCACTCAAGTTAAAGAAACTCATGCCCATTGAGTTTGATGGTTGGATTAAATGCCAGGTACAAGAAAATACAGTTTGCTCATCTACAGTGTAGAGAGGTGTTGGTCCTTTTGGAATTCACTTCTTCTGTGAATAAATAAAACTTCCTTTGTACCACAGATGTGCACCAAATCACTTCAAACTTCTCTGTTTCCTCAAAATGATTTTAGGGCAACTGGAGTAATGAGACAACACAGAGAAAATTATGTTAAATCTATATTTTCTCATTTAACAAGGCCTTCCGAGCTGAATTTTAACGAACACATAAATGAACAAACTCAAAGTTACATCTGTGAACAAATAAAAAAAAATAAAATCAATAAAAACAAAATATTTTACAAACAGAGAGATTACTAGTGTTCATCTTGTGGATTCTTTAGCTCCTGGTGCTTATGCTGACAGATCATCAGTCTCATGGATGAGACCAAGGCAGTAGATGATAATGGCTGGGAAAAAGTATCCCAGGGAATAGACAAATATTACTTTTTTGCCTCTCCTGTATCAGGAGATAAGAAAAAGCTTTCCTGTAGAGTGAGGATCTTAAGGTGTGGTCCACAGGACAGCAGCATCAGTGACACCTAGGGACTTGATAGCAACATCTATTCTTGTATCCATCCTCAGACTTACTGAATTAATAAAGATTGAGCTCAGAAGTCTGTGTTTTAAAAAATCCCTCTTGAAGGTTCTGATGCATGCTCAAGTTTGAGAGCCATTGGTATAGAAAGTCAACACCTGGAGTTCCACCTCTCATCCCAACTCCATTAAAAGTAGAGTTTCTCTGCTTAACCAAAATTCAAACCCATTTGCAGCAAGTTCAAATACAGTTCTTCCAAAAGTTCCATAATATACAGTCTGGGAAAATAGTATGTAGTCTGGTAAATCAATCTCTGAACATAAACTATATCCTTGCTGCATAGAAATCCACATTAAACACTCTTTGAGCAAACAAAAATGCAACAGGAAGCATTTGTGATCCATCAAAAACCTTTGCCATGAGTGAAGTTCCACTGCTAAGCAAAAATTTTCTTGTATTTATATAGGATATTATTGCATAAGAGAAGATCTTTCTTTGCTTCAAATAATAGACACAGTATTTCTTTCTTTAATTATTTTGTTTCATTTTTATTAGCATGTATTGATTACCCGAAATACCAGGTTCAGTGTAACATTTGCACACATGCATAAAGCACGCACTAATCAAAGCCATCCTCCCTTTTATCCATCCTCCTCCATACACACACACCCTTCTCAGTCTCTAGTAATCATCATTTCACTTTCAGGTCAACTTCTCTTGGCTTCCACATATGAGAAAGCATGCAGTATTTGTCTTTCAGTGTCTGGCTTATTTCACTTAGCATAATGTCCTCCAGTTTCATCCATTTTGCTGTAAATGAAATGATTTCCTTATTCTCTATGGTTGAATAACACTCCATGGTATATACACACCAAGCTTTCTTTATCCATTCATTTATTGATGGGCTCCTAGACTGATTCCACATGTCAGCTATTGTAAATAGTTCACAATAAACATGAGTACACAAGTATCTCTTTGGTGTGCTGATTTCATTTCCTTTCGATGAAAACCCAGATGTGGGATAGATGGATCATATGGTAGACCTACTTTTGGTTTTTGGAGAAGTTTCCATATTGCTCTCCATAGTGGTGGTACTGATTTACATTCCTACTCACAGTGTGTAAGTTCCTTTTTCTCCACATCATCACAAGGTTTGTTTTATAATACCCATCCCAACTGAAGTGTGATGATATCTACTTGTAGTATAAGAGACAGAGTAATATTTATATTAATTATATCATCCTTTTACCATTCAAAAATATGTACTAACCATTTCTCTATCCTTAGAATAGTATATCTTCCAGACTAAGATAACTTTTATTATTATTAAAAATAATAACTATTTTTGAAGAGATTGATGTAATAACAGTTTATACAGAAAAGTCATATATGTTGTGAACAAAACAGCATACATTGCACTATCAGGGATTCTGGTTGAGTTTTGTGTAATGAGTTCACATTTTTTGTCTGGCAAAGTGAAGAACCAGTCATGAAGTCAGAAACAATATTGTCTTGTATACAATTTAAACTATGTGTATAACTGAATGCTTAGTCAGATCTTTCACAGTTTCAAAATTGCCTTTAAGTTATCTTGAAGAAGATTTTGCCAAGCCTATTGTGGAGTTTCATTCCCTGTGGCAAAAGGGTGAGTTCTCCCCATGTAGCCACATGGAAAGGAGCCCCCTTCTTCAGACTGTCCCAGAAATACGCAGTGAAGTAAATCCTCAAAAATACATTATGTATCAGACAAGAATACTCAGGAAATTGTTCTTAGTTTTCCTCAGCATTCAAATAAATTGAACTTCCCAAGAAGAAATCAACAAACAGTAAGTTGGAAGGATAGATAGGAAAGCAAGCACTAGGCATTGTGCACACAGACTTGGGGAGGAGAAGCTAGACCAACACAGAAACACAAAAACAATGTCCCCAGTCACTGTGATGCCTGCCCTGGGCATCTGAGTTCACACTTCTTTTCTGAGCAGGGCTCATATCCACAAACAACTTGAAGTGTCACTCTGACCTCCCCATCTGGGGATAAAAATTCTAGTCCAATGTTCTAGGTCAACATAAGAGAGCTTCAGGAATTATGACCAGGAACTCTGGGAAGCTTTAATGGATCAAGAGAAAAAGAGTCAAAATATTTACTAATTCTCCAAAGAGCCTCAAAATCAAACAAAACTGAAAGTAGGCAATTCTAATGTAGGGTTCATCAGCTTTTAGCATCTCTTCACACTTGTCCCTTTGACAAACTACTCATCCTTTCATGAGGACCTGGATTTCCTACTTCCAACTACTCTACTCACCTCTTGGAGAGGTGCAAAAACATCCTGAGAAATTTGACCTCACTATGCTTCAGCTTTATCATCTGTAGATATCACCCTCACTAAACTATTGGGCAATAAGTTAAATTATACAGAAGACAATTTGTCCAGGTCCTAGCATATAGAAGATGCCCAGTACACATTCAGATGAATCTTAGTCATTTCTATGTATTTCCCTTGAAACCACAAAAACTTAAATCTAGAAATCAATCAAAAAGGGAAAAATTCATAATCATATTAAATGCCTTATCCTCATGCTACACAATTGGGAAAAACAAACCATAGCTATGTATTTATATCATATATCTCATTTCCTAACTTAAATTATAGACTCCTATACAACTGTAAGCTAATATTTATTTTAGAATGGTTAAAAATAGAAGGGCATGTAAAACAGTTATTATGATTTAGATCCACTTAATTATTTTCCTGCCTAATATAAAATGTTTATGCAATCCACAAAATATAACCCTGCACAAATTTATATAAAGTGTTTTTAATTATAAAGATGAATAAGCTTGAGAACCAGAGTTATTAATGTATGGATCACTGAGCAGTTTCTTTTTTAAATTTGAGTATATTAATATTATAGGATTTATCAGAAATGTTTTCCATTTTTTCCTCAAAATTGGTAATTCATGTTATTTAAAATGGCTTTCCATATTAACAAAATTTCAGTTGCTAATGACACAGGCATATACCAGCAGAGGTGAGTTGAATTCCTTGGAAAGTAAGGTTGGATCCTTTACCATATTATAAATCCAAACACCACTAATAACACAAAACATAATGTTCAAAGAGGAACAGAAATTAATTGAGATACATGTGTCCAAGATTTAAAAGCCAAATATTAGCCAGACTTTGCACAGTGGGGAACATTTTTATAAAGAGAGTATTCCTAATTTATTCTTTAAAAATTATATAAAATGCATAGCATCAATCTCAATAGATTAAATAATTCAAAGTAGCTTGTGGGGGGAAAAATGTTCTTCTTAGAACATTTGAGTATGTATTAATCACATATTCTTTAACTACAGATTTGTCTTTTCAAATTTTAAAAATTTACCAAAAAAGCAATAGAATACACAAAAGGGGAGGCACAAAACCATTGCAAAATATTAAATAATTACCATAAAATTACATTTGGAGAATTTATATTTGTATTTCACACAAAGAAATCAAAGGCATTTTCAAAGTTTATCAAAATATACAGCTGTCTAGAGTAGAAAACAAAATCCCTGAAGAGTAATCAAGCTTTAGTTTGTCCAAGTTCAAAACTCTTTCTCAATACTTCTCCCTATCACTCAATTTAAAAATCTTTCACAAAATTTACGGTGTTCAATAAAACTTGATGGTACAGCATCACTGAATTTGCTCAAATATCCAGTAGGAGGAACCAATGATGCAGATTGTTTTTATTTATTAACTGTTATGTAACTGAAGATCACAGTCATAGTCAAGAATTTGTACTCATCTCTTCTTTTTTTTTTAAATATTTTTTTTAGTTGTTGATGGATCTTTATTTTATTCATTTATTATTTATATGTGGTGCTGAGGATTGAACCCAGTGCCTCATGCATGCTAGGCAAGCGCTCTACCACTGAGCTACAGCCCCAGCCCCCCCAGCCCTTCTTAACACGCAACACATGCAAAGCAGGTGACTTTCTATTCGTTAAAAGAGCATTGGGAGAATTGTTTTAATCTTGTGTATCTAAGAAACCAGAAATAATAGGAGAAAGATATTTCAGAAGAACAAATAATGGTGTGCCACAGATTCAAATATTTTGCCACCAGGGTGAACTATGCAGTACCAAGTTTCCAAATGGATTTATTTTGGCTCATGGCTCTCTCTACATAAAAGCAAGTTTTTCTTAATTTTTCTATGTACTCCAAAGAGAAATTAAGTTTCACAAAAAAACCTAATCTATAAAGCCCAACTGTTTGAGTTTCTCAGAGCCCAAAGAAAACTTTATGTGAAAGAAAAACATAATCCTAAACCTATGGAATTCTTCTTGTATATTTCTCCATAACCCTTTCACCAGTTTCATAGACAATTACCACCTTGATAAAACTTCACCTACGATGAATACATAGCAATAACACAAGGGTCAATATTGCATGCAGTCTGTTTTGCTATAAATTTTACAAGGTCAATCTGAGGGATTGAAAATGAAATGAAAAAATGAAAAAGAAAGAAAGAGAGCAAAAGCAAAAGCAAGTAGGTTGTATAATTAACTTTGCATTGTTACTACCAAAATACCTGACAAGAACAACTTAAGAAGAGGAAAAGTTGATTCGGGGCTCACAGTTTCATAGGTCTCAGTCTATGGTCAACCAACTCCACCGCTCTGGGCCTGAGATAATCTAGAACATCAGGGTGGAAGGGTGTACCTGAGGAAAGGTGCTCAACTCATGAAAGCCAGGAAAGAGAGCCAAGAATGGAGAGAGTGATTGCCAGGAGCCAGGAACAAAATATAATCCCCAAGTGACTCACTTCCAGTGACTCACTTCCTATAGCCACATCCCATTTGCCTAGAGTTGCCACCCATAATACATTCAAATTATTCATTCATCAAATGGATCAATCCACTGGTTAGGTTACAGCTCTCATAATCTAATCATTTAAATTCTAAACTTCAGATTCTGAACATTGTCTCATGAGTTTCAAAGGGACACCTTATATTCACACCATAACATAGGTTAAGAGAATTATTAACCAGAGAGTATAGGTATCCTCAAATTAGGTAAGTAGAATCCATCTACTGCTCTTAGCCAATGGAAATAGACTTGCATGTGTTCTCTCAGTCTTGTCTATATCACTTAGCATGCATTAACTCACTCTGGCATTTGCCATGCATTCAACATTTGAGAAAGAGGGAAAGGAAATCTCAACAAGGATGTAAATAGCATTCATTAATGATTGAATCCTATCAGACTAATACAAAAGCTTTACCAAAATTATATAATGTAAGTATGGCCAACTGTGTGCCTTCCTTTGTTTGAGGCAATATAGAAATTGGAATAGTGTTGCTAACCTGCTTTGGTGGATATATTTTTACCCATGTTCTTTTTAGGTAAAATGCCTCTTGGGATGCTTTCTGTTTCTCCCTTCCTTTAATCTTGACTACCTTTGCTTCTCTTTTGTCATGGGGCAAGAAAGATTGAAATATATTTTGGAGGTCTTGGAAGATCAGAGAAAATAATTCTAAATTATTTTTCTCACCTTAGATTTTGGTCATAGGTAAAAGGTAAGTATCCCTGTTCTGAAACACTCAGGAGAAAATCTCAGACTTTTTCAGATTTTGGAATATTTTAATATACATAATAAGAAATATTGGAGATAAGACACAAATCTAAACAAGAATTTCATTTATGTTTCATATATACCTTATGCTATATTTTCAGTGCACCAGCATTTTGACTGACCCATCACATGAGATTAGGTATAGAATTTTCCACTTGTGACATATGTTGGCACTCAGATAGTTTTGGTTTTGGAACACTTCAGATTTTTTATTTTTGGATTAGGGATGCTCAACTTGTATATGATTTATTAGTCAACATGGATAATGTTTAAATATTATCTTAAAAAATGTAAAATAAGATCATTCTATTATAATATGTAAAAATGAAAACTACCTTTTAAAACTACTGCTTCACATACTGATGTTTCTAATTTGAGGAAAATACACCAATGATATGATTTTGCCAATGATATTTAGAAAACTTAAAGATCCACCAAAGGTTTAGGATAACAATAGACTTAGGATAAAAAAATTCAGCAAAGTAGTAGAATAAAATATTAACATAAAAAAGTCAGTATCTTTTCTATATATCAATAATGAACCCACTGAAAAAGAAATCAATAAAGCCATCACATTCTCAGTAGCTTCAAAAATAAATAAATAAAATACTTAGGAATGAACCTAACCAAGGAGATAAGTGATCTCTACAATAAAAATTTCTAAGCACTAAAGAAAAAACAAAAGGAAACACCAGAAGATGGAAAGGCCTCCCACATGCAAGGTTTGAAAGAAATAATTATATTTAAAAGACTGTACTACTAAAACAGTCTACTGTAATCTCAGTAAAAATACCAAAGATATTCTTTGCAGAACTAAACTAAGCAAACATAAAAATCATGTAGAAGCACAAAAGACTTTGAATAGCCAAAGCAATTCTGAGCAAAAAAGCAATGCTGAAAGCATCACAATACCTGATTACAAAATATACCACAGAGCCATTGTAACAAAAACAGCATGGTAGTAGAATGAAAAATAAACATGCAGACCAATGGAATAGAAGAGTCAGAAATAAACCCACATATCTATAGTTAACTGATTTCTTGACAAAGGTACCAAAAGCATGCATCAGAGAAAAGAAAGTCTCAAGAAAACTGAATATTTACACATAGAAGTTTGAAGTTAAATCCTATTTTCCACCCTATACAAAAATTAGCTCACAATGGATCAAATTCATCAAGGTAGGACCTGAAATTTTTTAATTACTAGAAAAAAATATAGGGAAACACATCAAAATAGTGGCAAAAGCAACAAATTTCTGATTATGACACCAATTCAGGGAGCAAAATCAAGAACTGACAAATGAGATAACATTAAATTAAAAAGAACGGAAAAAATCAACAGAGTAAAGAAGCAATCTACAGAATCAGAGAAAGTCTTGGCCCATTGTTCACCTGATAGGGAACTAACATAGAGATTCTATAAAAAACAACGAAGAAAAAGTAATCCAGTGGCATAATAGGTAAATTATTTGAACAGACACTCCTCAAAAGAAGTACAAATAGCCAATTCATGTATGTAAAAACTGGTTAGTATCTTTATCCATCAGAGAAATGCAAATCAAAACTACATTGAGATTTCATCTTACTCAAAGCAGAATGCTTATTATATAAAAATATTAAAAATAAATAAATAAATAAAAATGCTGGCAAGAATGTGGAGAAAAAGGAACACATATGCTGTTTGGGGGAATGTAAATTAGTACAGCAAACAGAAAAACAAAATGGAGTTTCCCTTAAAAACTATAAGTAGAATTACCATAGGTATTTATCTGAAAGAAATTAAGTTCACATACAAAAGAGATACCTGCATACAGCACTATTTTTTGGATTTTTTTGTTTGTTACAGCACTATTCTCAATAGCTAAAATATGGAATCAGCCTAGGTACTTATCAACAGATGGGTGGGTAAAAAAATGGTATATATATAACATATATATATATATATACACACACACACACACACACACACACATACAATGGAGTATTATTCAGCTATAAAGAAGAAGGAAATCATGTCATCTGCGGGAAAATGGACGTAACTAGAGAGCATCATGTTAAGTGAAATAAGCCAGATAGAGAATACCAAAAAAACGAGTATCACATGTTTTCTCTCATATGTAGAAACTTAAAATAAAAAAAAAAAACTTGGTAGTAGAAAAGAAGAACTGGGAGAGAGGGGAAGAAGGGAGGATAGTCATGAAACCCATCAGTTAGTACAATTAATATGCCCTAATAATTATGATTTTTAAAATCTTTGTAATTTAATATTCCTTGATACCTTCTGTGTTAGTTTTCTATTATTGTGATAAAATACCTGAGATAATCAATTAAAGAGAGTAAAGATATATTTTGGTTCATGGTTTCAGCAGTCGTCACTTGGTCCTGTTGCTTTGGGCCTAATGCAGCATAGTACATCATGATAGGAATGTATGAGAGAGGAGGCCTGTTCAACTCATGCTACAGGAAAGAAAAGAGAGGAAAGAGCTGGGGTCCCAATATCCTCTTCCAGGGCATGTCCCCAATGACTTCACTTTCTTTCACTTGGCCCCACCTCCCAAAGGTACTTCCACCTTTCAGTAGCACCACAGGCCAGTTGGTGAATCAAGTGTTTAACACACCAGCCTTTGAGAAACATTTCAGATTCAAACTATAGCACTCTCAGATAGAGATAGCCAGCATACCCTTTAAGCATATGCTCAGAGAGCAGCATGGTCCTTTTCACATCACATCATATTGTTTACATGTCAATTGCCCTTGTTACACTGTCATCCTCCAACCAAAGGCATTATTTATTTCAAGAACTGCAAACTTCTGCAAGAAAATTTAATCTATACATTTTTAACGAAGGAAATTGATGAAAAGTGGGAGGAATTTTGAGGTCAGGAGTAATGTCATAACTAGAATATATATTAGGAATAACTCACAAAGAGGTGATTAACATTTTGATCAATATTTTAGCTTATATAGTTTTAAAAAGTCTCTGTTCTTAACTGGACCACCTCTTTTACTAGGATTAAATTATTACTCCAGAACCAGCCTTTCATGGAAAACAAAGTAAATATTCAAATATTGTTTACTTAATTACATAATTATTTATTTTAATTATTTATTTTAATTGTATAATGATTTATGATAATTCATAAATTAATGGACAAATGTATAAAACCAAAGATCATACCATAGCATAGTCTCTACATGTTGGACACATTATTTGATAGTGTATATAAAAGTGTACTCTTTATAAATGCTTGGATAATAAACTTAAAATTACTCTTAAACTCCTTAACCACTAAATCTCTTCACCAGAGCACAATCAACATTCACTCCAAAAATAATAATAATCAAAAGAGATTATGTCCACAATAGAATCCATAAGCATCATTGAGACTAAAACAAACAGTAAATGCATTCTATTAATATATTATAACAAACCACACAAAATACAGTCATTTTTCAACCTAATTATATGCATTTGGGTCATCATACACAGAGTAGAAATGTGAATTACTTTATTTTATATCTCATGAGTTTCCATCTTTATTATTTTCTATTTTTTTAAATAGGGAAAGCTATTTTCCTCCATCCAAGAAATTACTTCCAATATGGAAGTCATTAGAGCACTTGAATATGGAACCAGAAATGGAAAAAAATAAGATTAATAACCTGAAGCTGAGAAACAACTTGATTTTGTTCCTCATAAAATGAACATATACTAATGTGTGTATGTATTCATTCTCAGTCATATAATATTTGGAGTTCATATGGCCATTCACTGTCCAGCTTTTTAGCACAGAAATTTTTAAAAGTTCTGGAAAAAAAGGAGTTAATGAAGTGAAATTGTTATTAAAAGATTTATGCTAACCAGGTGTTTAAGTTGCTCGAAAAGTCAACCATTTAACATACAACCTTTCTGTTATAAATACTGTACCACCAGAAGACAGATTAAAGTTTTGTATAAAATTGTTTTTTGAAGGAAAAAAAAAAAAGAATTAGAGATAATGAAAAAAACATTGAGTCCAAACTTTTCTTGAGTAAATTGCCAAACATGTGACCCTCAGAATGCCACACTGTCCTCATACCAACAATTCATTTAAGCTGCCGCATGCTTAGACAAAAGTAGTATTAGGGCTTTCAAAATATGCATATTGAACACCATTCCAGACATAGATTTATAACTGCTCTGGCCATATATTTGATTATATATGTCACATGCAAAATCTCATTCAACGGACTCAGGTTATCATGGCCTATAGCATCATATTTGGAAGAGACTTTCAGTTTCTTTGAGTTATGAGGTTAACCTGTTAACCCTGTTGCTTTCACACTATATCACTGGCAGTCCTGCCTGTTGGAGAAAATTGTGGTTTTCAGGCTTACAGTTTTCAGCTTGTCTTATACAGACTAACCACTAAATATGGGGGTAGAGGGTGACTTTTCACAAAATGAGCATTACAGAAAGTAACCCCAGGGTTAAATACTAGAATCACTCACAGGTGGGATTTCCTAGGGTTTTGTAACTTTCCATGAAGGAATTACATAGGCCCAAATGAAACCACTGCTGAAACAGGTTTATTCATTTATTTTTTTTCTTTGTGGTGGGGGTGGAGGGCACAGTTTTAACCAAGCGATGAAGTAACTGTATCTGCTCATAGTTACAGAGCTGTTGTGCTTTTTGTTTAGTGGGTCAACACACTGCTGTAGTCTTAATTTGCGTCTGGGCCTATCACGCAAGGGCCGTTGCTGCACAGAAGGTTTTAATCAAAGCAGCCAAACCAACAGAATAGGACGTCCTGCTCAGAATTACTCTCTCAACCTTGTTTTGAACTGTCGCTTTTCAGAGGTTTGGCAAATTTCAAGATAAGCTCTTTACCAACATGTTCACATTTAATGAGGGGGTTTTTACATAAGACAAAATAATCTTGTGTTACCCAGTCCCCTAAAATGCCAAATATCCATAATTAAATGGATAGTGGTGCCATAAATTTCAACCAATCTACTCTGAAAACTTAAAGCAGTCTAAAACTGCACAGCTCTCTCTAAAAAAAACAAAAACAGAAATAAAAAAATTCTCTATTCATGTCCTTCTAGACATCAGTCTTAAAAGACTTCCGTACTTCCCATGCACATAATGTATTGTTCAATATTAAATTGTATACATTGTTTAATATTAAGCTTTTAAGTATCTGTAGCTATCTTTCTGCTTTCTCTTTGATACTTGGGTGTTACAGACAAAACAACTTGTAGGTTACTACTAGAGCCCAGCTACTGTAAAAGGAAACAGAAAAATAACTCATTGTCATCACGAATTACTAGATTACCATCAGCCTTTCCCATGAATCACAGAGTTAAAGGTACAGCCACAGCCCAGACATGGTGAGCATGTTCAGTACAGCCGGTGCATATCTAACAGCATTTCGGTGGGAGAGTATCCTCTCTCTATTCATACGTTTAAACATCATCTTATGTGCCAATAGTTTGTTAATGTCAGGGTTTTGTTTTTTTCAAAACCAAACATAAAATCTCATTTCTCTCAAAGATACATATGAAGTTGATATTAATTTTAAAAGCCAAATGTGCAGACACATTCTAAGCCTTACTCACAGAGAGCTTGTGTGTGCATGTGTGTGGCAGTTGGCATGTGTGGCAACTAAGGATCAGGCCTCCTCGTCCTGCCTCAAGGCACACACACTTCCTTATCAGGCAGCCGCTGTGGTGGTCAAAATCCTAACACAGACACAGGCTTCTCAGGCCATTGCTACTACTTCAATAAGTGGCTAAAATGACAGGGAGCCTCATAGCAGACCCCTCTCCGTCACTCCTCTTCCTCAATCTGTCAGCATGGACAAAACAATTAAGGACAGATAGGTAACTGATGAACACATTTTTGAGTAGCCTTCTGAAAAAAATGTTCCAGTTAGAGAAGCACAAACATTTGGATTGCCACACCGGCCCCAGTAGATCCAGCGCAAACTGCAAGTGTGTGTGTGTGTGTGTGCGCATGTGTGTGTGTGTGTTTCTCTGTATACATGCATGTGTGTATTTACACTCTTGGAATCTGTTCCTCTCTCTTTTCCCTACCCACTGCCTTCACAATGAAGTTTGAATAATTCCATGACAAATGTTGGGCTTTACCAAACAGGTCGTTTATTTTTCTCTTTAAAAGATTAAAATTAATCAAAAGACTTTTCAGAGTAAGATAAGTTTAACCATGTCAGGAACATGCCATTATTGAAATAATTCTATGATATTCTATGGTAGTTCACATTTCACAACCATCTCCATATTTAAACTTCAATCTCACTCTTGAATTGGAAAAACTAATTCACCTAGTTACTGAATAACTTTTTTTTTCATTATGCATTTAGGACTTTGTTGGGTCCTGGAAAAAGAGCAAACAAGAAAACAGGTATCATTCCTACACTAGTATACTTAGCTTTTGGAAGAAGCAATAGTTCTTTCAAAAACAGAACATTTACAAAGTTCCCTCTACTTACTAAATAGTATCCTGGTATCTGAAAAAATTAATGAAAACTGCTCAGCAAAAGATCTAGATTGTTATTCACAATGTACTATAATTCTTTGTGTTATATGTTGAACCATTATCTCTCAAAATTCATACATTGAACTTGTAATCCTTATGCCTCAGAATATAAGCTTATTTGAAAGCAGAGTCTTTAGAAAGGTAATCAAGTTAGAATGAGGTCATTAAAGTGAATCCTGTCTGACATGACTGGTATCATATTGGGTAATGTTTCTAAAAGTCAAGGAATGGCAACAATTGCCAACAAACCACCAGAAACTCGCAAAGAGGTGTGAAATAAGTCTTCTTTGATTGCTCTCAGAGGGAATCAACATGGCCAATTTGATCTTAGGCTCATAGCCTCCAGAGCTAATGAATTTCTGTTTTCAGGCAACTCAGTTTGTGGTACTTTGTTATGACATCCCTAGAAAATTAATACTTTTAAAACCAAATATTTATATTCATTATTTAAAAAGTAATACATTGGGCAAAGGTGAAAGAGATGCAATGATGACAGAATACTAAATGATGGGAATTTTTAATTAACAAATTAAAAATTTTTAGCCATATAAATAAAGACACCTGTCCAATTTAGCCTCAATCCAAATATGCTAAAATAAATAAAACATTCATACTCATGAATCAAAGAGCTTTATTTTTATTTCCAATGTAAAATAAACTTATAAGAACACACTAGTGGGACATTTGGAACTCTAGTTCACCAACACTATTGAAAGACACAAGAAAATAAATACAGTAGAAATGTTGCCTGGATCCTAGTGAAGAAATGTCCTTAAACACACAAGTACAAGTATGTGTGCCCAAATCAAACAAAAAAATCAGGTGAAAAAAAGACACCGTTTTTACTTAATATAAATATTTAGTATTTTGATCATACTATTTTTCAAAGGGTAAATGAATTCTGATTTTTCCACCCAAAAGAAATTACCACTTTCAACTTTAATTGAACATATCCAATAAAATGACAAAAGTTATCAACGAAAAACTTTTATTGTTTTCAAGATAATGGAAAATCTATAATCTAAATACAAAATCAAATTTGGTTTGAATTGGTCATATCCTATAAAGCTATAGGGAAAAAATACATGGAGACAAACGGTAAATGTCAAGTTGATAATTGCTTTGAATTAATACAGTTTCTAATTTTAATATCCTTGACTCATCATGAAGTAGGATAGATAAGGCTTGAACACTGAAGAATAGCCAAAAGCAGGTTTATTGGCTGCAGTCAGGTTCAAAAGGGAGGCTTTTCGCCTCCATCAAATCACCCCTCTGAACCCCGAGTTCAGAAAGTTTTAGAACTTTATAGTAAGGGGAGGGGCTCAGAGGCTCACAATCTGTAGAAGTTCACATAAAAGCAGCTTTTTTATTGTTCTGGACACTCAATTCAGGCAGAGGACACTTTCAGTGTGTGGGAAAGGGAGAGTTCCCCTCCCATAAGTTCCGTGCCAGCTGGCTCAGCAGGTCCTGACTATAGATAGTCCTTTGAGATGCAAACACCTCTGTGAAGGCCTTGGGTTAGTTTTTCTTATGACACTATTTCCTCAGGCTTATCTCCCCTCCTGAAAACTTTTTTGCAGAGGTTTTGTTGAGAGCCTGAGAACAAATTATGGTGAGGGTCTCCGGAGAAGCTTAATTAAGATTTTCTGTGGAGAAGGGGGGGTGCCACTACTATCACTCTTGAATGTCTCCAAAGACTTGTCATCCTTTGTGTTTAGAAATTTTCTTATACTTTCTCATAGTTACATGTATTTATGATGATTTAATGGGACAGGAAGATTACATAGATACAGTTTTTTTGGCTTAATCTTTAAAGGAATCTCCTTTAAGCTAGTGGTAACTGACAGCTTTTCTGCCGTGTGTTTGGTTTCTCCTGTGACACAGCAAGTGATCGTGATCTTCCCTCACCTATCCTATTTATTATTCACACAATAAGGAAACTCATTATTTTTGTTTTCCTCATTACCTACATCTTTACAGATTCTCTAAATGTTAGCAATTACACAACATCAGGTAGCTTAGATCTTCCCAGTGAGGGTATAACATGAGTCCCTGCCCAACATTCATTTGCTATTCACATCAGAGTAGAGGTCACAATGGCATATGACACGAAAGGTGAGAGTCTAAGATGAGGCAGTTAATGGACAAGATTCAGATGGTGTTTGATGCATAAAGGTGAAGTAGCTAGGAAATCCAGTAGGAAGAAGAACCATAGCAAGGAGAAGCCAGGAGATTAGTAAGGAGTGGTAGTGGGAAACAGAAGAAATTAAAACTGGCCACAGGTTAAAATATTGCAGAACACAAGGAGGTCATAGTCCATGGTGATAGAAGTTCTTTGTTTGGTGATCTGTTTTATACTTCCTACATTCAAAATAGTGTAGCCTCAGGAGCTAAACCTATAGATTATGGAGAAAATAGTTGTAGCTGGTTAAAGAACACTAAGAGGGAGAAATCTTTTTTATTAGGATCTGATCATTGAAATCATAGAATAGAGGTATTTTCAAAGCAATAAATGGCACAAAGAGAAATAAAAAGAAATAGCATGGACATGCTCCAGTTTCATCCATCATGGTGTAACTATTATTGGACTTAACTTCTCACTATAAACAAGTATAAAATCTAGACAAAACATATACAACTGTTTGCAGGCATTGGACAGAAGCCAATGCAGGGCTGTGTTCCTTGAGAAAAAATAGACAAACAAGATAAATAGCACATAAACCCAAAATTTCTCCCTGGAAGCATTTTCTGGGCCACAGCTCAGGAAAATAGAACCTAAGTAATGATGAAGTTTTGCTGGACAACAGAAACAAGAGAGCAGAATACAGGGCAGACAGGAAAGCTGGGACTAGAGACTCAATTTTTATCTTATAATAGGGCCAAATGAAAGAACTGAAAGCTATTCTAGATATGTCTTGGAATATTAAAAACTAACCTTGAAAGAATCAAAGTGATACTAAGTAATGCAATGACATCCCACAACAAAGTCCAAAAATATTTTTAAAAATACAAAGAAATCCAGCACCCAAAAACATAAAATTCACAAGGTAAGTACTGTTCATGGGTTCTCATGCGCTACATGAAATGTCCTATTATTTGAAGGGAGACTATACTAAGTTAAAGATGTATACTGTAAATCCTTAAATAAGCACTCAAAACAAATTATCTACTGATAGAACTAAATCTTTAAAAATAACTGCCCCCAAAACAAACAGAAAAATAAGAAAGCATGTATGTGCACCACAGCAGATGGAAAGCAAATAGCAAGACAGGACATTCAAACATACCCATGTCTGTGGTAGCCACAATTCAAAACAATGTTCCACAAAGAATCCACTCCCTAAAATCCAGAAACTATGAAGATACACAGATCGTAGATATGTTATGACCACTCAACTCTCTGCCACTGTAGTCAGAACTCCAGCACTCTAGACAATGTGTAAATGAATGAGCATGGCTACATTCCAATAAAACTGCTTACCGACATGGACAGTAGGCTGAATTTGATCTGCCAGAGCCATTTGCCAAACCCTGACATAGAACCTCCTAAGGAACCTACAAAGAATAATACAAATAATAAGTGAATTTTGCAAGGTCATAGCATAAAAGGTGAATATACTAAAATTGATTATATTTCCATGTACTACCAACAATTTGTTATGGTTTAGATATGTGGTATCTTCCAAAAGCTCATGTGTGAGAATGCAAGGAAGTTTACAGATGAAATGATTGGATTAGAAGAGGTTTGGCCTAATTGGTGTGTTAATACACTGGTAGGGATTAACTTGGCAGTAACTGTAGGCAGGAAGAGGTGATTCCCTAGGGGCGTACCTTTGGGGTATATGTTTTGTGAGCTGAGTTTAGTTTTTGCTGCTTCTTGATGTAATGTCTTGAGTCTCTTTCCTCCACCACATTCTTCCACCATTATATTCTGCCTCACTTTGGGCTTAGAGCAATGGAGTCAGCCATCTATGGACTAAGACCTCTGAAAATGTGAGCCCCCAAATAAACTTTTCCTCCTCTAGTTGTTCTTGTCAGGTCTTTTGGTCACAGCAGCGAAAAGCTGACTAAAACAAAATTGAAATGTAAGAAACTATGTCATTTATAATAACTTCAAAATTATGATATATTTAGGGAATATTTTAAAGAAAGTATTTACAAAACCTGTAAAAACCATAAAATGTTTCAGAAATAAAGAAAACTAACACAAACAGAAAGATATATCATGCCCAATGTTTCAAAGAATAAATTTTGCTAAGATTTTATTTCTCCCATATTGGATCTATAATTTATCAGCAATATCAAAACAAAGTATCAATCCACAGCAGACTAGAAGATATTTTCAAAATGTCTGACAATAGTATTATATTAATGAGAACTCTTTAAACTAAAGAAGACACACAGATTAATACAAAATGAGCAAAAATTTTAAACAAAATTTACTGCCCGGCGCTATGGCACACACCTGTAATCCCAGCAGCTCTGGAGCCTGAGGCAGAAGGATCACAAGTTCAAAGCCAGCCTTAACAACTCAGTGAGACCCTGTCTCTACATAAAAAATACAAAATAGCGCTGGGGATGTGTCTCAGTGGTCGAGTGTCCCTGAGTTCAATCCCAATTACCTCCCCTCACAAAAGCAAAAAACAAAAAATCAAACTTTACCAAGATAAGCTAATGACAAGCCCATGAAAAGATGCCTAACATCATGAGTCTTCATCAAAATGAAAAGCAAAGGCACATGAGATAATACACACCCACCTGAATAGCTAAAATAAATGATTGACAATGTCAAGTGTTGCCAAGGATGAAGGTGGCAACTGAAAGAAACTCCAACATGCTGGGGACAATAGAAAATAGTACAGATACTTCGAAAAACAGTTTGGCTATTTCTTACGAAGTTTAATATACACTTGTTGTTTGAACAATTCTCTTAGGTGTTTACACAAAAGAAATGAAAACCTATGTCTACACAACAATTGATATAGATGTTCATAGCAGCCTCATTCATTACAGCCAAATACTGGATTGGAAAAAAAAATCAATTCAAATTTTCCTCAACTGTTGAAAGAATAACAAAACTGATATATTCACTACTGGAACATGCAAAAAATGAAGACATCTCAGAAGCATTATGCTATATGAAAGTAGCTAAATATTAAAGCTAATATAATTTGAATTATGTATGAAATTTGAGAAAGGGAAAAGATAACAATGATAGACCAGTGGTTTCAGGTTCCATGGGTGAGGAGTGGGAATTGACTACAAAAGGGTATGAGGGAACTTTTGGGAAGGGTGGAAATGTTCTGTATCATTGTTGTGTGTGGGGAGCCATCTATGGAATGCATGAAAGACTTCTCTTCAGCGTTATAGCCATGGGAGAGATGAGCTGGCATTTCGAACCTCCTGTGGCATTGCACAGCTAGGTCTGCCTAATGCATTTGCTCACCTCTTCCACTCTGCTAAGGAAGTTTTTATTGCATCATCGGGAATGGGTGTACCCCCTTAGGTACTGAGTTAGCTTACCTGTCTCCACCGTCTTCCAACCATGGTAAAGAATGCTGTATGGAAGTTCTTTGATGTCCCCCAATATAAACAAAGCACATGCAGGGTCCATTTTGTCATTTGCCAGATGCCAGTTGCCGGAAGTCAGAACCATCTGGGCCCATCCTACCCCTGCATTTTGAAACTATTTGCTGTGTTCTGTGGTTTTTTACCATTTTATTTCTTTTAATCAGTCTTTTACTCATCAAGGAATCTTGTCCCCACTACCCATGTGGGATGTGGATGATAGTTGTGGTACTAGTAGATAGATGGTTATTATAGTTTGAGGCTGGAATGTCCCCCAAAGGATCCAGTGTTTAAGACTTATTATTCCCCAATGGAGCAGTGTTCAAAGGTAGAGCTTTTGGGAAATGATTGGACCACAAGGGTTCCTATCTCTTTGGTGGATAAATCAATCCACTGATGGGATCATAATTTGATGGGAGGTGATGGAAACTATAGGAGGTAGGACCTAGTTGAAGGGAGTGGATCCGTGGGGATGTGCCCTTGGGGACTATGTCATCCCCCCAGTCCTCTCTCTATCTCACTACCAAGAAGTGAGGTACTTTACTCTGCCACACTTTCCCTACCATGATGTGTTGTCTCACCTTAGACCCAAAGCAATGAAGCCAGTTGAACTTGGACTGAAACTTCTGAAACAATGAGTCAAAATAAATCTTTACTCCTTTAAGTTGTTTTCTGAGGTATATTGTGACAGTAATAAAAAGCCAACACAATGGGGGCTGGGGTTGTGGCGCAGTGGTAGCGTGCTCGCCTAGCACGCGGGAGGCACTGGGTTCGATCCTCAGCACCACATAAAAATAAAATAAAGATATTCTGTCCACCTAAAACTAAAAAATAAATATTAAAAAAAAAAAAGCCAACACAATGACTGCACACATTTGTCAAAATTTATCCAATTATACACTTAAAAGTGATGATTTAGTTTTGTGCAAATAATACCTAATAAAGTTGACCATTTTCATAATTCATAATTCATAATGGCTTGATCTGAATGATTATTACAGCAATGAGGTCAGTCTGTGAAAATTTATCAAACTCCACATTAATAACATGTTCCCTGGTCTGTGTTTATTTATATATATATAAATACATATATATAAATTATAGTTATTATTTATTAGAGTTTAAAATGTTTTAACAAATATATATGACAAAAATAATGAAGTACACACCTGAATAGAGGAGCTTTATTGGATGCAAATTAGACTTTAATAAAATTATGACAATAGTGAGATGATAATTAAATTAAGTATAAGTTAAGCTTAAATATACAGGTTCGGTAGTAGTAAAGACATAGGTTACCAGCAAATAATCATTCAGACAGTATTAATATTGAATGTTCTGCAGGATCCATTTTTCTTTTGCTTTGCAAATCACTGCTTGTTGAAACTCTATCCATAAAAACAGGTTCATATAGTTTGGTAAGTACCAAAATTGCACCCATAAAGTTCTACATCCTAAATCAGTCCTCAGAACATGTGACATATTTACCTACATTGCAAAAATGATGTTCTATATGTGATTAAATTAAGAACCTTGGACTTGGGAAATTTAGATCATCCAGCTGTCCCCAACTTAATGAGGAAGGTCCTAAAATGCAGAGAACTTTTCTCAGCTGTGGGCAAAAGGAGATATGAGTACAAACAGTTGGTCAAAGAGACTGCACATTGCTGACTTCAAAGACGAAGGAAAGGAGCCATGAATTAAGAAACTGAGCACCTTTTAGAAGATAGAAAGGGCAAGAAAATGGTTTCTTTTCTAGAACCTTCAGAAAGGAATGAAATTGTGCTGACACTATGATTCTAGCCCAGCAAGACCCATGTTGGATTCCTGAAATAATAAATGTATGTTGTTTAAACTTCATGACAATCTACTACAAAAGCAAGTTTTAATTACTCAGTGTAATTTTAAACACAAGATGGACATTATTATTAATTCAGTGGTGAGGATTAGCTAAAGAGATATATATTCACACCTCTTTTAAAAAGCTTTTATTTAGAATTTATGTAAAAAATCACAAATAAAGATCTATAAATTCTAACCCTAACTCTTATCTAACTAAATATACATATAATACCTTAGTAAAGACCCAAAAAAATGAAACTGCTATACAGAAAACCCCATCCATTTTGAGTCATGAGTATAGCTTCCCTGTAGTAAAATAGAGTTTATGTAGATTTCAGTATTTCCCCAATCAGTTGTCTCTAAAGATTTTACTGAAGGAAAGAAAAGAGCATAAAAATGATTGGACCCTGTACCATTCACGAGTCCTATATCATCTGTGACACTTACTTAAAGACAAGTTTGGTAATATTTTCCATATCCTAACACTTATTTGAAAACCTAAGTTTAGATAGCTCTTTGTGCACTAATTTGGTTTAAAGAGCTGATAAAAAATCCTACACCATTTTTATAGACCCTACTTATTTAGAACTGATCTTGTCTACCTTATACACATCTAGCAAAAGTAGAATTCAACAGGGAAGAGAGACAAACAAATAGGAAAGTTCTGACAAGTGATGCATAACTTGAAAATTTAAAAAAAAAAACAATAATCACTTCAGAGGAAAAACATTGAGATAAAAAAGAAATGACCACTTAATTGCCTTTTTTCTCTTTTTTCCCACAAATTTTCATTGGTTCATTGTAGTTGTTCATAATGGTGGGATTTGTTCTTACATATTAGTACATGCACATTCTATCTTATATTTTCTCAAAGTGATTAATTTCTAATATAAAGTCACTCTCTCTTCTCTAGTGCCTACCTTATCTTCAGGTACTAAACAGGTGAAGTGTTGATTGATGTCTTCCCCATGGTCAATAATGCAGGCATTGCAGTAGATACAGCACACCATTAGGAAACAATTTACTACTTTCTACAGTGCTTCTAGGCAATGTATGACTGGCATATGTCCGTGCCCCAGCCTGGGAGCCCCAGAAGTTGAATCCAACTATGAAGTCATGAAGCTTGACGGTCTGCTTAAGTAAAGAAAGAGGTACCCAAATCAAAAGCCAGCCTGAGACCAAAAGCTGAGGGTCAGGGAGAATTGTAACTGATTCACAAAAGCTTCAAATTCCCCACATGATTGAATTCCTTTTAGTGGAGCTAAAGGTACTATTGTCCATTGACATTGTAATAACCAATCTTATAGAAAATCCAAAAAGCAATCACAACCTACACAGGAAAGAAAAAATGGTACTGACAAGCAAAATCCCATAACAAGAAACTATTCCTCTCCAGCTACCTCATAAACATCAAACAGGTAAGACAAGGAAGAAGTAGAGCAGAGAATGGATCTAGAAGTACATTTTGTGAAAGACACACATTTGCTCCAAGCCACTTAGTCCAACTTGTGCTGAGAGGAAGGGGAAGAATTGGAGAAAAAGGAAACATTAAATCAAATGAGATAGTGATAAAACACACACACACACGCAGAGAGACACACACATTTTCAGGCTCTAAAATAAGTTAAATTTTTTAAAATTTTTTTAATATATATATTTTTTAGTTGTTGATGGATCTTTATTTTATTCATTTATTGTTTGTATGTGGTGCTGAGGATCGAACCCAGTGCTTCACGCATGCTAGGCAAGTGCTCTACCACTGAGCTACAGCCACAGCCCCTAAAGTAAGTTAAATTTTACAGAATCAAAACTATCACGTCAATAGAGGATCCCACTATATAACACAAAATGCAGGGACTGTTGAATATGTAATGTGAAAGTAGAAAAAAATAGCATATTATTTAGCCTCCAGGTGATAGAGTAGCTTCTATTTTTTATTTTATCATTGATTTCTAATTTTATTCCATTATAGTCTGATAGAATGCAGGGTAGCATCTCTATTTTTTTTTTTGTATTTGCTAAAACTTGCTTTTTGGCATAACATATGGTCTATTTTAGAAAAGGATCCATGTGCTGCTGAGAAAAAAGTGTATTCACTTGTTGATGGATGAAATATTCTGTATATGTCTTTTAATTCTAAATTATTGATTGTATTATTGAGTTCTAGGGTTTCTTTGTTTAGTTTTTGTTTGGAAGATCTGTCCAGTGGTGAGAGAGGTGTGTTAAAGTCACCTAGTAGTATTGTGTTGTGGTCTATTCGATTCTCGAAATTGAGAAGGATTTGTTTGATATATGTGGATGCTCCATTGTTTGGGGCACAGATATTTATGATTGTTATGTTTCATTGATGTATGTTTCCCTTGAGCAGTATGAAATGACCTTCTTTATCTCTTCTATCTTTGGTTTGAAGTCCACTTTATCTGATATAAGGATGGAAACCCCTGCTTGTTTACGTGGTCCATTTGAGTGGTATTTTTTTCCCCCATCCTTTTACCTTCAGTCTGTAACTGTCTTTTTCTATGAGATGAGTCTCCTGAAGCCAGCATATTTTGGGGTCTTTTTTTATCCAGTCTGTCAGTCTATATCTTTTCATTGATAAGTTCAAGCCATTAAAGTTCAGGGTTATTATTGAAATATGGTTTGTATTCCTGGTCATTTTGGCTTATTTTTGGTTTTTAACTTGAGTTGGTTTCTCCTTTCATTGGCTTTTCCTTTAGTATAGTTTCTCCCTTTGCCAGTTTTCATTGTTTTTCATTTCCTCCTCATGGAATATTTTGCTGAGAATGTTCTCTAGTGCAGACTTTCTCATTGTAAATTCTTTTAACTTTTGTTTATCATGGAATGTTTTTTATTTTGTCATCAAATCTGAAGCATAATTTTGTTGGATATAAGATTCTTGGGTGGCAGCCAGGTGCGGTGGCTCACGTCTTCAATCCTAGCACTTTGAGAGGCTGAGACAGGAGAATCATGAGTTCAAAGCCACCCTCAGCAACAGTGAGGCACTAAGCAACTCAGTGAGACCCTGTCTCTACATAAAAAATACAAAATAGGGCTGGGGATGTGGCTCAGTGGTCAAATGCTCTTGAGTTCAATCCTCAGTACCAAGAAAAAAAAAAAAAGATTCTTGGGTGGCACTCATTTTTTTTCAGAGCTTGGTATATGTTGTTCCAGGATCTCCTGGCTTTGAGGATCTGGATTGAGAAATCTGCTGAAATCCGAATTGGTTTCCCTCTGTATTTAATCTGAAACTTCTCTATTGCAGCTTTTAAAATTCTATCCTTATTGTATATGCTAGGCATTTTCATTATAATGTGTCTTGGTGTGGATCTGTTGTAGTTTTGTATATTTGGTGTCCTATACGCCTCTTGTATTTGATTTTCCATTTCAATCTTCATGTTTGGGAAATTTTCTGATATTATTTCATTGAAGAGATTGTGCATTTCTTTGGTTTGTATCTCCATGCCTTCTTCTATCCCAATAATTCTTAGATTTGGTCTTTTCATGTTATCCCATAATTTTTGGATGTTCGGGGGGGGGGGTTCCTTTCTTTTTTAAATACATTATTGAATGACACATTGCTAACAAAAGACAGGGAGGAGATTTAAAAAATTCTTATAGAAAAATGAAAACTCTGATACAACATATCAAAATCTCTGGGACACTATGAAGGATGTGTTAAGAGGAATATTCATTGTATTGAGCTCATTCATTAAAAGAAAAAGTCAACAAATAAATGACCTGAAATTACATCTCAAAGCTCTAGAAAAAGAACAAATCAACACCAAAAGAAGTAGAAGACAGGAAATAATTGAAATCAATGAAATTGAAACAAAGGGAACAATTTAAAATATTGACAAAACAAAAAGCTAGTTCTTTCAATAAATAAATAAAATTTATAAACTCTTAGCAAGCTGATGAAAAGAAGGAGAGAGAAAACTCAGATTACTAAAATTTGTGATGAAAAAGGAAATATCACAACAGACACTATTGAAATACATAATATTTGTCATTATAAACTATTTTGAAAATCTCCAGTAAAATAGAAAATTCTGAAGACACTCACAAATTTCTAAAGGCATATGATATACCCAAACTGAACCAGGAGGACATAAACAACTTAAACAGATCAATTTCTAGCAAGGAAATAGAACATGCCATCAAAAGCTTACTAACGAAGAGAAGAGCCTGGGACCAGAGAGATTCTCAACTGAGTTCTACAAGACCTTCAAAGAAGAATTAATACCAATACTCTTCAAATTATTCCATAAAATAGAAATGGAAGGAACCCTGCCAAACTCATCCTATGAGGCTAGTATCACCCTGATTCCAAAACCAGACAAAGACACTTCAAAGAAAGAAAATTTCAGACCAATATCCCCAATGAACAGAGAAACAAAATTTCTCAATAAAATTCTGGCAAATGGCATACAAATCATATTAAAATGATAGTGCACCACAATCAAGTGTGTTTCATTCCAGATATGCAAGGTTGGTTCAACATATGGAAATCAATAAATGTAATTCATCACATCAATACACTTAAAGACAAGAATCATATCACTATCTCCATAGATGCTGAAAAGCATTTGACAAAATATAGCACCTCTTCATGGAAAAAAATATATATGTGTGTATGTGTGCATATATATATGTGTGTATATATGTGTGTGTGTGTGTGTGTGTGTGTGTGTGTGTGTGTGTATTCATTCCACATTTATATCCCAGTTGGTTAAAACTGCTCAAAATGGTTACAGTAGCATTTATTTTGTATATATTATTATCAGGAGGTTAAAAAAACCTGTCAATCCTTAGAAGAACTTTCCTAGATCTTACAATTATATGCCCTCAAAGAGTGTCAAGAAAGTGATTACCTTGTCTATTTAAAAAAAAAAAAAAGTCATTGAAAGGAAGTTTTCTTACTAGAGATGTTCTAATGTTTAATAATTCTTTTAGCAAAATATTTTCCTTATGGAGTTGAAAATATTTAAAAACATTAGATGCCTATACTAGTGCCAAGACACAAAATGTTAGGTTCTCCATTCTAAAAGTATAGGCACTATTCTAGTAAACAACATGATTGTGATATAAGCACAATGTGAAAATCAAAGGTATTTTATGTAGTATTTCCTTTTCACTAAGTCCCTTTAGCCCTGAGCATGCACTTTGTCCCTGCACCTCCAAAGCCCAACTCTCTTGTTCCCTTTCCTGCTATTGTAACAATATCATAGAAGAGGTAATTTATGAGGAAGGGTTTGTATTGGTTCATGGTTCTAGAGGCTGGAATGTCCAAAAACATGATGCCTGTGTTTGTTTTGATTCTGATGAGGGCCTAGTGCCATGTCATAATATGATGGAAGGGTAGAAGGGGAAGCATAAGCAAGAAAGAGAGACAAAGATAGTTGATAACAACCCACTCCCACAACAACTAACCTACTCCATTGAAAACCAACTCTTCCCTGAGAAAGGCATTTATCCAACCATGAGGGTGGAGCACTCATGACCTAAAAACCTCTCATTAGGTTCCACCTGCCAGTAATGGTGCATTGGGAACCAAGGTTCCAACACATGAACTTTTGGGGAACAGATTCAAACATAACAACAACTAAACTTGTTGAGAAAACTCCAAATAATTTCTAAACTTGATGCATATATAAAGCCAACTCATTGGCTCAGTAGAAATACCCGATTAAATTGATTTTTTCATAAAAAGTGACAGGATGTTGCAGTATAATATATAAAATTATTGGTGATATCAATTTAGGTGAGAATTAGGAGATTGGAAGGCTACTAGGGTAAGTGAATTGTAGCAAAATAATTTGTCTTGTCTTTTAACATGTGTGGAATAAACACATCTTGCAAGAAGTTAATAGTCAACACTCTCAGGAATTGCAATTTATACTTTGGGAGCAGGACAAAGTAAAAAACATATGGGAAATTTGGAAGATAGTACCAAAGAAAGACTGCCACAGTTGATTAAGTTTATAGTCTGGAAAATGATCTGCTAGCACAACTGTCATTGCTTACGTAGAAATGTTCTTTGTCAATAGTGGATCAACATAAAGATGTGCTGTCATCATTGCATAAAAATAAATGTGGAGATCAAAAACAGCACCCAGAATTACATTGGAGGAAGGAAAAGGGAAGCCCTTGCTCCAAAAGAATTAAATGTTGCAATTTTCAATATCATTCTAAGCCAAATATTCACACAGACATTTCTTGCCAAAAGACAAAAAAGAAAAAGAAAAAGAATACTTTCCTAATTTGTTTCTTTTGTTGAGCATTGCTTTGAATTTTCAAAGTTCTTTTTTGTTTTGTTTTAAAGGGCAAACTCATAAATATTTACAGAGAAATCTTACTAAGCAGAAAAAGAGATTAGAAAATGTTTTTGAATGAATGCAATATGTTTCATGTAAATTGAATTATACAATCAATTTTATATTGAGGAGAAAAATTATAAATCACTAAATAGAATCTATTTTATGAGACAACATTTTAAATGATACAGGAATAAAAGACAAATCCAAAGTGTTTTCCTTTTGTTACAGTTCAAGTTAAATTTAATAAGCATATTGGCACCTAAGACAGTAAGCAAAAATTATGTGGCAGTATTAAATGTTACCACATGAAAACATTAATAGTTAATAAGTCTTCATTTCAAATTTTTAACTTAAACGTGTGCCACACATACTGCTAACTATAAAATTCTGTTTACTACATGATCTTGCTAAAACTTTGATTTTCTATTTTCTTATATATCTCAGATTATAGGGAAGTCTATCAATTAGTATTCACAAACACACAAAGTTGAATCATATTTTTTATTAGATAGTGGTACCTTTTTGTAAAAAAACACATTGTTTTATTAGACAACAACATGTTTTCTAAAAATAATACATTCACTATAGTCATTAAAAACCTCCTTGTGCCAGCATCATCACAAAGACTTTTAAACTTGTTCCTGATAGTCTTTTTCATTATTAAATGCTAAATAAGAAAAACTGACTTTTTTAAAAAGTTTATTTGAAGATGGTTTATAATTTAAAAGCTTCATAACTAAATTTTAATACTATTTAAAGAAACATGAATTAAATTCTGTATGTTCCATTTTCTTAAACATTATATTCATTTCTCTTATAAACTTCCTATTAGACACAACCACTATACGTGAAATCAATGAGGCCCTTAGGCATCAAGAGTGAAAAGTTATGGATTGTGTGATGTGTCAAATTCAGCTAGAGACTGGACATAAAGAAATATTCTCCCATTCACTTAAAATTTTAGACATAACATCTTCAAAGAAAGTGTGCACATTCTTGATCTTGGTTTGAATGATATAATAACTCATAAGGTGACTCACAGATCCTGGTAAAAACAGCAAAATAGAAAAGATACTTTAGAAAATAAGATTTAACTAACGAGCCTCAAAATTTTTATTTTCTTTTACCAAAACTTAAGGAAATTAACATATCATCTCATATCTTATAGGCCAGAGGTGTTTAGGGAAAAAAAAAAAAAGTTATCTGTATTCTGTCCCTAAATTTTGATAACATATTGAGAGAAACACTGGTTACCAATAACTCATTCATGTATAAAGTATTAATTAAAAGCTCTCTAAAGAATAAAATTATTGGGGTATATACTATTTTTGTAAAAAGAGTGATTCAATGATAAAAATGCTTACTCATTTTACTCCATATCCTAGAAGATTATGTGTTCCCACAAAAGCTGTAGAAAATGACGTTAGTACATGCCTATAATCCCAGCATCTAGGGAGGCTGAGGCAGGAGGGCTATAAGTTTGAGGCCAGCCTCAACAATTTAGTGAGACCCTCAGCAACTTATCAGACCCTTAAAGACAAAAGGGGCTGGGAATGTAGCACTGGGTAAAGCATTTCTGGGTCCCTAAGTTCAATCCATAGTACTGCCATAAAAAGAGAAACAAATTTAAAAAGAGAGAAAAAACAATGGTTCCCAACAGTTGCTTTGAGAAATCCAGCAGAAAGGTAACTGTTAGGATACTAAGAGGAACATGGCAGATTTCCTAGATAAATAGCAACGAAAGCTATGAATTCCTTAAAATTTATCATAGTTTGTTTTAGTTAGCTTTTGCATTGCTGAGACCAAAATACCTACATACTACCAGAAGAAGAGATTTTAGTCAAAACCAATTTAGATGGTCAACTCCAGAAACCAGAAACCAACTAAGGAAATTTATCCTTACAATTCAGTTTCTCTAGAACCACTCCCTTGTACCAAAGTCAGAGTTCTTGAAAAGAACAGAACCAATAGGAGATATATATATAGAGAGAGAGAGATATCATTATAAAAAGGAGATTTATTGTATTGGCTTACAGGATCAGAAATTGGAAGTCCCACAATGGCCATCTGAAAGCTAAAGCACTGGAGGAACCAGTAAATGCTCAGTCCAAAAAGTTGAAGCCTTAGATAAATAGGGTCCAATGATGCAGCCCCAGCCAGGATTGAAGGCCTGAGAATTGCTGGTCAGAGTCTGCTTTGGAAGAGAAAAGGAGCTGGAGTCTGATGTCCTCAGGTGATCTCAGCATCAATCAAAGCACCTGTTCAAGAAGAATCAAGGTTGCATCTGCTTCTGCTTCCAGGTTATTTTTTGTTCCATCCAAGCCCACAATCTATTGGACTGGACTGCCCACATTCAGGGCAGGTGTCCCTGCCCCCCAGTTTGCTGTCCCACATGCCAATAATTCCTAGAAACACCGTTATTTACACACCCAGAAGCCTCTTAATCTTAGGCATCTTTTTAATACCATCACATTGACAATCCAGATTATCACATAGCTTCTCCTCTTTCTCTAAAGTCTAAGTTGGTAGATAAAACTCCATGTTTTATCAAAGCAACTCTGGGGACTATTGTTTTCTTTTTTTTATTTATTTCCTCTTTTGGGGGGACTCTCTTTAACTATGGGAAAGGTAAATCATGTTTTATGCATCTAAAAGTTATAAGGGATAGAATAGGCAACTAAAATACATTTTCAAAAGCATCACATTATGTCCATATTTAGTTAAGATAAGAGTTAGGGGGGCTGGGATTATGGCTCAGTGGTAGAGCGCTTGCCTCGCATGCGTGGGGCACTGGGTTCGATCCTCAGCACCACATAAAAATAAATAAAGATATTTGTGTCCATCTACAACTAAAAAATATATATATATTTAAAAAAAAAGATAAGAGTTAGGGTTAGAATTGATAGATCTTTATTTGTGATTTTTTTACACAAATTCTAAATAAAAGTTTTTTTAAAAGATAAGTTGAATATGTATTTCTCTAGCTAGCCCTCACTACTGAATTTATATAACTTCCATCTTGTGTTTAAAATTACATCAAGTAATTAAAAACCACATCCTCAAGAAAAGTTGTTGAACAAGAGTTATAAAAACTAATGAAAATATAATGAGAGTTCTAAAAGGCATTGTGATTATCTGAGAACACAGAAATTTAAGAACTGTGATTATTCATCCTATTTCTCTTACAAATTCTTTGGTATTATATCTTGATCTCTCTATTGTCCTTAGCTGTGAGTCAAGGATATTTATGTATCTACTGGAGGTGGGGGGAGAGAGAAAGATACAGATTAGCCTTTTTAGTTGGGCTGCATGAAAAGTAATGAATTTTGTTCCTAATTATTTTAAAATCAGTTTAAAGTAGGACAATAATTGTTTTGACATGAATGATGTTAATTGAAAACAAACAGAAGGATATAGTAGTTGCAATGATCTCATACAATGTTATAACACATACTCTCTAATAAAAAGTTCCAAATGCAGTTCAAAGGCAAAAGTTGACACCATATGTACACAAACATGCATACATTTGTCCAATTTCTTAATATCTTCAATTTCCATTTCAAATTTCCTGCCTGTATTTACAGTTCTCATCTTGGTATCAAACTCTTCTCCTGGCTATGAAGTCATTATTTTTATTGTCTTGGAAAATACCCATGTGCAAGAAGAAAAACAAAATGTCACAATACTTATTTATTTTCATTCTTCTTTCTAACCACTACCCATGATCAGAATTGTTCTCCATTTCCGTATGAAGTCATTTTCTTTTCTGGTCACAAGGATGTCATTAATTCAAAGGTTCAGATAATAATTTTTAGTAAAAGAAGTTCAAGAATCAAAATGCTAATTAATTTTTTATAAATGATTTTTTTCCCAGAAGAGGACATAATTCCTTTTGAAGTAACTATATAAAAATGATAATTGCAAAACTCAAAATCCTATTAAATAATTTGTATATTAAATATAAATAATCATGAAATAAGCTCTTCATTTAAAAAGAGAAAAGGTAAGAAGGCAGCTTGTTCAGGAATGTCTGCTAAAAGAATGAGACCAGTCAGGAGGAAGTCCTATGCAGGCTCCTAATTGGAGTGAGAGGGAATCCCAGCTTCCTACATTTACCTCAAGAGAGTCCCTGGAGAGACACCATGAAATATTACAAAACCCCCAGAAATCGTTTCCTAGAAATAGCAATTTCTCTCTGCAAAGTCAGAGAAAAGAAAAAAAAAAAAAGAAGTTACCATTTAAAAAAATATATTCCAATACGTGAGGAAAGAGAAAACTGAGTAAAAACCACCACTTTAAAAAAAATCCACTTGGAGCAATCTTTAAGTGATAAATAAACCAAGGGTTCTTGCTTTATTATGCTCCCAAGCAGAGGGAGAAAAATTCCATTTAAGATAAGAATTTTGAATAGGAAATTGAAATTTATTATAAAGCATCTACTTGTACTTAAATTTGTGCAATTATTTTAATATTGCTAGGTTATACTAATATTCATAATAATTATACTTTTACATTGTGAATCTGTTTTAATATTATTACAATGAGCAGAGGTAAGGGAATTACAAAGAATTTCTTAAGCCCAAACAAAAATATGTTCCATAAAACACTAGACCACAAGATGGAAAACAAGGAGATATGTACTCAAATCTCCTTTCAAGAAGGAATGCTTTGCCCAGCCCCAATGAACTTAGCTGCCAGTCTGTGGTTGATAACTCCTCCATGTCTGCCTCAGCTTCTGCTCTGAGGTCATTCTCTTATTGTGGCACCAACCAAGGGTTGAGCAAGACTGTGGTAAAAGGCCCAGTCACTTAATATAAAATTTCCCTAAAAAATCTTTGCTTCAAATTCCTCACTGAGCTGAAAGACTTTGTCACCTATGTATCACAATTCCATTTCCCACTGCCCAATCTTATTTTCTTCCTTTTCCTTTACAGGTGCTGATCTCCAATGAATATTTTTCAGCCTAATTCTGGCTTAGTATTTGCTTACCTGGTTAGAAACACTTGGGACTCTGAAACACAAAATGGGAACATCTGGATGAGATACCTCTGAAGAATTTGTCTCCTCTTACTAAACTCAGAATATGCAAAGGTTTAGGGATTCCTTCCCACTTCAATTAGCCTTCACCATTAAGACTTAGCATTTCCCTCATGTGAAAATAACCTACAGAAGCTCCTGCCTAGGAAAGCAACAGGAGCTCCTCCCCTCTACTCAGGGTCTGCCCTCACCTCCTCTGTGCTAGATTACCAAATTGGAATTAAGTGACAGCAACAATGTAGTAGGGCAAGTTTAGTTTGATAAAAGAGAAAAGGGGATTATATCCAAGAATACAAGCAAGAATCAGTCAGCAAGTACTAGGCAAGGATCAGGATCTTGAAGGCACTGAGCGGGCTGGATCATAGGAATTTATTGAATATTAATTGTCTTAGGAAGTCTCAGGATATGGACTTAATACTCTGGGAAAAAAAAAACAGTAGGAGATGCATCAATCTGAAGCTAGGGTAGTTCTTAGAAGCCAGGGGAAGTGATAACTCCTACTGAGCAAAGTTGAAATGCTTGAGTAGCCATACAGAAAGAAATTAAAAGATTTAGGGAAACAGGTATGCTGGGGTATCCATATCATGTAAGGTCTGAAAACCCATCGGAGGAGTCTGCCTCCAGAAGGCATAGAAGGTAAACCATTCACCAAAGCCATTGGAATACATTGGTGAAAAGGGAATCATCATTAAGAAGTTCACAGTGGCTATCCTCTACAAGTCAGATCTGATGATAGGGGATGCCATAACAGATTGTGGCTTATTGATAACAATAGAGATGATGAAACTTTAAAGTAATAGAGGCCATGTATGGGTAAGCTAGAGTTGCAATTACATGTCAAAGGGCAAAGTCCAAATGCACAAATAGGTAGGTAGATGGATACATAGGAAGACATAAACATGAATCTTCAACAAATAGTGTTGAATGAATTCAATATCTATCTGCAAAATAAATTAAAATAATCAAAGAATCTCAGCCTTACCTACACATAAACAAAAGCTAACTCCAAATGGATTATACACTAAGCAGGATAGCCACTTCACAGTGAAGGAGGTACAGAAATGGGACCATGTTCACAGGATCCACTGCTTGTATTACATTTCAGGTCATCCTGTTGCAGCAGTGGGTCTCATAAAACACTAGAAAGACTTGCTGGAATCACAGTTAAAAATCATCTCAGAGACAACACTCTACTAGGATGTGGGGTCATCCTCCAGGATGCAGAATGTGCTGAATCAGAGACATTATATCCCCATAGGACGAATATATGAGTGTGAGAACCAAGAGATGAAAGAAGAAGCCTGCACCTTTGCTTCATTCTAAATGTCCTGTGGAACCTACTATGTTCCCTGCAATTCCGAACTCTGCAAGGTTAGGATTCCTGGTCCCCAAAGAAGGCGCTCTGCTGCAAGACACAATAAAGGGTGCCAGAGAAGTTATAGCCACAGCTGTGTCCACGGATTAACATACTAGAAGAAGAGCTTGACTTTGGCAGAGGAAACTGATCATGATCTCTAAGAGGAATTAGGACTGCTATCGCACAATAGGGGCAGAGAGGAACACATGTAGAATTCAAATGACCCACTTGAGTATTTGTTAGTAACTCCTTTATTCAGTCATGACCAAGGATAGACAAATGCAGCAATTCTGGAAAAGAGGTGGTCTTGAGCATCAGGAAAGCAACCTGCTTTAGCAGAGGTGAGGGCTAAGAGAAAAAGGAATTTAGGATGGAGAGGTGTAGAGTGACAGGATAATAGTTTTGTCCCCTTTTCTTTTATAGGTATTACTCACCAATAAATCTTTTCACTCCTACCTTCATCTGAGTATATTCTTCTAACGTTTTAGATTTTCAAAATCTTATAAAACTCTGCATTCTGCATACTATTTTTAAAATTACAAGGTAAATTAACATATCAAAGCTGCTGAGAATTTTGTGAAAAAGAAATGTTTGACTTTTCTTATTCCAAAGCTTCCTAAAATAATTTGACAACAAATTCTTATTCTTCCTAACACCCTTAATATCCCACAGAAGTAATGTTCTATGAAGCATACTTTGGGAAATATTAACCAAGAAACATTTTACCATAGTGCTTAAGGGAAAAAAATGAACAATCTCTAAAAAACTTGATCTGCAAGTCCCCAGTACTCTGCAGGTTCAATTGGTCACAGTAACCCTGGTCCAAAAATATTAAAAGGAAATTTTCAGAGATAAATAATTTTAATTTTTAAACTGTAAACTATTCTGAATAAATCCCACACTGCCTCTCCCCATTGATCCCAGGACATAAATCATCCTTCATTCAGTGTATCTATACCATATGTTCTCCCTGCCCATTATCACTTAGGAACTGTCTTAGTCATCAGACTGTCTTAGTCATCAGATTGACTGTGATGGTAACAGTGCCTGTGTTCAAATAATCCTTACATGGTAGCTTAATTCTATGTCATAATGCCTATGTCATTCACCTCTCCTCATCTCATCACACAGGCACTGTATCATCTAACATTATCAGAAGAAGGATGAAAGCTATACAGTACAATAAAATATTTTGAAAGAAATAGACCATATTCACATCACTTTTACTATAGCATATAATTATAGATGGTCTGTTTCATTATTAGCTATTGCTAGACACAAGAAAAATCATAGCATAGATAGGGGTTAGTGCTACCTGAGGTTTCAGGTACCTCCAGGGATCTTGGAACACCCCCCACACACAAAGGGAGGGGAGTACTATACATAGTGCATGTGCATCTTTATATTTTTGCATGTGCAACTCTTTCCTGGGGTAGATTATCAGTCCCTCAAAAACAGGAATATAATCTTACAAATCTGTATAACTTCAACAACTAATGATGACGTTCCTTTTCCTTCATGAGTTATCAATCTCAATTTGTCTTTTCTTTTATTAGTGTCAAAAGTCTGCTTTTAGATCATTGCTCTATATCTTCCCAGAAGCCAGATGTTACATAACCTCATTATTCGGTTTTGAATCATTTCTCATCCTGGCTGTATATGATAAATCAATATTCTCTTTCCTCTCTGGATAGGGCAGTGCCTTCCAGGTCACAGATAGACTCAGTCGCATACTCTCTTTAGATGTAACCAAGCAAAGTGTCATATCCATACGACAAATGCAGTGGATCTTGTCTTTACATCTTAAAAACTTTATAAAGATCCAAAATACCAGATAACTGACATGACTATATAATTAATCATACAAACAAGAATGCTGCTAAAATTTAAGGAGACTACCATTGATAATTAAACAAGGACAATACATACAAACTTGTACTGTCCCAGCAAACAACATCTTGTGAACTCAAGAGTAAATTTCCTATAAAGATGTCATGCCACAGTGTCAAAGGAGAAGGACAAGACCACCTGATGATTCATCTTTTATTCATTCATTCAACATTCATTCAATACCTTCTGTGTGCAATGATCTTTACTAAACACTGAAATGAAAAATCACAAAGTCAGTACAGTCCTTGCCTTTGTGGAACAAAAGACAAAAAAAAAAAAAATAAGGGAATAAATGTGCAACTAAAATAACTACAAATTGTGATTTTAAATGCTATAAAGGAAACAGAAGGCTTTTAGAGACAGAGGGACCTACCTGTTAAGGAAAGACTTCTCGGGAATGGTGACATTTGACTTAAAAATGAAGTATAATTAGCCATAAGGCATCCAGGAGGTAAGAAGTAGGGTATATTTCAAGCTCAAAGAATAGTACAAAGTCCCTGAAGGTTTGGTTCAAGAGAGAAAATAAAGACTGGTTTGTCCATGGTTTAGAGAAGAAAAGAAAAAGTATCCAAAGCAGCTGGAGAGATCAGAAGTCTTGCATACTTCATCTAGAACTCTGATAAAATGATGATAGGACCTTAACATAGGACTGCACACAGCACAGCCAGTTCAGTAAGCATCTACTCTTCTCCTCCTGTTAGCATAAGGCCACCCTAAGAGGCAGATTAAGCCAAAGACAGAAAAGGGTTACTGAAGCTGAGTAAACCAGCTGTGCTCACTTTCTCCACTACTTCCATGGCATAGCATAGACAATAGAAAAGTGTGTCACTATGTTTATCTCAGCAGAATTGGGACCTGATGTGTCTTTCTTTTGCAACTTCAAAAATCCTTCAGGTCTAGGCCTTTTCCAAGTGACCACAGCATGAGGAAAAATTCTAGACAACTTACATAGGACTTTTAAGTTTGAATAAGATGTAAAATTAAATGGCCACAATTAGTGGCAAGGAAGGAGAGTACATTTCTTCTACCAAAAGAACATGTGAATATAAAGTTGGGTGCATACTTCTGAAGAGTTTTTATCAATAACTCAAAAAAGTCCAAATCCAAGAAAGTAATTAGAGGTCAGAGTAAAGCCATTTTCAAATTTAAAAAAAATAAACAGCATTAAACCTAAACATAAATTAATTTTAAGAAAAGAGACTCCAGCATAATTTGGGGGTCCAAGAAAACATTGAGCTTTATTCTAGTATTTTGGGTTCAGCAAAATACATTTTGCCAAACGTTTTACCCCTTAATTCAGAAAAGGCATGCATATTTCAAAGGAAATTTAATCCATATGTTTCTGATTCATTTACACTTAATTCATCAAAATGTTGTTTTGTAAGAGTTATTTGGTGTCCAAGAAGTCTTATAAGACTCTTCTCTTTGAACCAGAAAGCTTTGCGTTGCCAGGACTAAATGGAACTTTGTTTGCAAAGAGTAGGACCTGGTGTTCCTCTAGGAAGTTTGGCCCATAAACTAGACTCTCCTCCCAGATTGATGAGGTCAAGAGTTACAGGTAATGCTGAGAATTAGCAGGGAGCCTTCAGCAAGATAAAGAGAAAACTGCCTAACAACACTTTTCAGTGAAACAAGTTCATCATTCTGTTATTGAGAAGCCGTTTTTGTTTTCATTTTTTATTATGGAAAATCATTCCAATGTTTCAACAAGAAAATGAAGGACTTTGGTCCTTAGCATGGAATGTTATACTTGGTTATTAACCATGAATAAGTATGTTATTTTATAATACAACGGCAAAAGTGTATTTCCTCTGGTATTTCAAGCATTTTGTTATACAGCTTTTGAGCTTCCTCAGTGCCTTCATGTACTTCACTATTTGTTTTGGATCTTGAGAATGCTATTTTTTATTTAATTGATGTGAAAGTTTTCCCAGTAACCAGTAGGCTTTTTCTCTGGACATGTGCTTGCTTAACTTCCAAGACTTCCGATATTAGTTCTTCTTCTGCTGCTTTATTTTTAATAAGCATGCAAAATTTCTACATTTAAAACCATATTATCCTGGGATGCGTTCACTGTGCTCATTAACGTGATTGTGCATATATTATGGCAACAGTTCAAAACAACTTTTCCAATGATCCTAACATCATGATGCAGTTACAATGTTATCCCTTGATAGATGTAGAAAACCCTGTCTCCTGAATGACAATGAGACACAGGGATCTAAAAATACAGAACTCATCAGATTCAAAATGACTGTGAAGATTTCCCATGATTAAAACCACCAAATAGTTTAGTGAAAATAACTTGAGCAAAACATTAAACAGTAATAAAAGTAGTTGCTATTAATATGTTTTAAATAATTTAAACTAAAAATAACAGTAATTTGAAAGGTGCATACTATAAGATTGTATTATTTGATCATATTGATTATGAACTTGTATATTTATTATATGAATAAACCAGATATGTAGATGTAGTGATATAACTTCCTTTAACTTTCTCTTCTATAATGTGACATAAATAAATAAATCTCAATTTTCCTTGAAAAATTTCCCCATTATATGTGTAAAAAATTTTGCTGAGTAAAAATCTCAAATTAAAAGCAAAGCCTAGTGAATAGAGAAATTTACAAAGAACCTAATATGTAAACTTTTTCTTCAGTCCTAAAGGATTTAACTGCATAGTACAAAGTGTAATATTTTGAGCTTATAGGATAATTATCTTACTTATTACCTGGTAATTATAACAAAATAGGCAGCCACAAATGGAGTGTGGATTAAAACACAGTTCTATCTCTTAGGAATTATATTCCAATTACACATTTTTTTAAAAATCCCTATGAGCCAATTTTAACATTTATAGATAGGGGAAGATATTATCCCTATCCCAAAGAGCAAAGAATTAAGGAATATATGCATAGTGAAGTAATGTTAACTGTTTCTAACAAGTAAAGGCTCAGGTATATAATGACTCCAACATGACAAAAATTTATTTCTCACACATACACAATCCTAAATGGATATTCCTGATTGTTGGGAGGCTCTATTCTAAGTAGGAATAATGCAACCAAAACTCTGAATCTTGTGTCCCCATCGTTTTTCAACACATCATCTCTAAGATTGTTTTGTCTGTCTGCATCAAGACAGCAGAAAAGAGAGCAGATCCTCACATGTGAAAAAAATGCATAGGCCAGACCTAGAAACAGTGCATGTCACCATTTACATACCAGTGGCAAAAATTAACTCACCTGGCCTCATGAAATTACAATTGAGGATGGAAATGTAAATGGTTGGGCTTCTAGGAAGAAAGGGAAATAGGATGGGAGACAACAAGCCATTGTCACAACATGTAAAGAGCCTCCCAGTCTTCCAGTCATGTAATAAATACTTGAAAAATGTCAGTCATCAACATTATTAATAAAGTTTTTCTAAAATGAAGACATTTACCTTGGAGAATGCTAATCTCATTGGCTGGACAAATGAATACATATTTTTCTAAATATATACTATATTAATTGGCTAAATGAAACTCATACATACAAAAACCAAAGTACAATAAAAATGTTTTAGAGAAACATACTTAGGTATATCAAATAGGATTCAACACAAAAAAAAATTTCTATCTAGTATATTCTTTAAAAATACCATGCCAAAAAAAAAAAAGGCTTTTAATAGACATTAAATATGCAGGGATCCAAGTTTAGCAGATTACAACAAAATCCTTACTTAGGCAGATGTTTTCAAGTCCTATTATAGCAAACCTCAAGCTACTGTCCAAATTCCTTTGCTTCATTATCATCCTGGTGCAAAGCATATAGCTTCCATGGTGTGCAAGTTGAAAATACTTTGATTGTCTTATGAAGCTCCCATTTTAACATTGCTTTCCATCATGGAATAAGGCCCAAGCACTCCACCAATATCTTCACATAATTTTCTTCATGTAAAGATCAAAAACTATACCTATCTCTCAACAGCAATGCAGAAAGCCTTTTAAAAAGATCATTCCTTTCTTCTTCAAACAATTAGTTTTCAAAAATCTCAAGGGAAAGGAAAGTTCAAGATTTTTCAGGGTCTGTCTGGTTCTAATGGCAAAATGTTGCCAATCCAAGGGGCAGATTTCAGCAGCTTTAAAAAGAGTTAGTTAATTAAAATCACCCTTCTCTTAACTTGCCTCTTTTTTCTGTCTCTTTAGTTGGCCCAACTTATCCATTAGTATAATATTAAACAAATGAAAGCCAAAAGAAAAAAATGAGCAAGGTTCTTTCTATGCATATTTCTAAGACCAGGCAGGGTATGCTCCAAAACCATGCCTACAAGAGCCAAAACTGTTCTGAAAAGAAAGCAGCTTTTTAGCTGATTGAAAACTACTAGAATTCAATGCTTGTTTTACATACAAAAACAATTCATATCCTTGGAGTTTTAAAAGTAACAACAAAGCAGACACTAACTAAAACACAACAGACTTTTCTACACGCGAAGTTTTGAGGGGCCTCTGAAATGTACCCAAGTAAGTAAGTTACCTTGTAATCCTCTACGGCAATGTCTAAGAAGGCCTCATTATCTGCCACCCGCCCCTATAACTTACTAACCTTGGAAAATAAAGCTTCCCTGAATGTCCCCAACAACCTTGGCTTTCTGATCATGTGATCAGAGAAAGAAATACACTCTGGCTTTCATTAGTTTAAGGACATCTGCAAGTAGAACTTACAACACAAAACAATCTCGGTTGCTGATCTTGTTCTCTCATCTGGACCGAACAGTGTTAGTGTCAACAACTGCAGTAAACAGCATGGCTGGAGCTAACGTAAACATTTCAGAAATTATAAGCTTAATATCCTTGTTCAGAAGTTGGACCAAGCTATGACTAAACTCTTCTGCACTCTAGACCACAGGCTAGAGGCTGACTTTGATATATTTCCAAAAAGAAAATGTATCCAAACCTGCACACTGGGAGAAAAGTAACCATTCTTGGCACTGGCAGTAGATGTGGCAATAGGTGCCTTTGGTGGGTGGGTTGATGCAGAAAGTGGAACAGAGGGCAGCCATGCCCAGCCAGCCTGCTGCCGGTGGGAGGCATTCTGCGGGTCCCACTGTTATTAAAGTCAAGTCATAAAAGTAGATACTGTTTATTTCTGTGGTGGCAGTTCTTCAGCACTAACTCCTCCTCTGGCCATATTTTTTAAAATAGCTCCATGCCATTCCTATTATGTTCAGGCTTTCTTTAGACCAAGGGCGAGACAATGGAAAAACAAACCTAAACAAAAGCAAACGGAAACTAAAGGCTTTGGGTTTACTTTATAAACATGTCAGCCACAGGTAGGTAACGATCTTTAAAGAAAGGAAGAATTTGCTGGATCACTCTACCCAAGTGAAAATGCTGATGTCATTTATAAGTTCATAATATTCTTTTTAGGCTTTTTTTTTTTGTCATCCTTAGTTCTGTGCAACTAAAGAGGCTTTTTTTTTTTTTTTAAATTGTTGATGGACACAATGTCTTTATTGTATTGCTTTGTATGTGGTGCTGAGGATCGAACCCAGGGCCTCACGCATGCGAGACAAGTGCTCTACCACTGAGCTACGATCCCAGACCACTAAAGAACCTTTTGATCTTCATGTTTTTCCCCAAGGCTAATTGTTTATTCCATGGCTAATTCCTTGAAAAGGATAAAGAAAACTGAATGGCACCTTTTCTATCATATCATCAATAGTGTGCTCACCACCCCTGACCCCAGTCCAAAAGATTAGGCCCTCGCGCCCTCTATTCCCAGATTTTCTGGTTAGTAGAACACAACTGCTTTCTGCTTTTCATAATTACATTGGGCAGCCCTTCACAATTTAAAAATTACGTTCTCATTTGGTTCCCTTAGCAAAGTTGAGCCAATAGGGAATTACCACCCATATTTGGCAGATAAGGAAACAGGAATCAGTGAGTGTCTGAGCTGATGCTGATCCCCAGACTCTACTACATTGTGCTTTCTCTCCACAAAAGTGAGGAGCTGAATTAAAATAAGACCCACTTTGCTTCTCATTCATATAGACTTTTCCTGATTCATAGTGGCTCAGAGAAGGGATGTGGTCAGTGTATGCCTAAAAAATGCACAAAAAGACTGTTTACTTAGGTCCTGCACAGAATATATTTTTCCAAAAATCTATGATAATGAGTAAATAACAATATTAGGCACCTAATATATATACTGCATATTGTCTCCTCAAAACCCTCTCCTTGCCCAAAAAGGTCAGTATGATGATATCCTTCATTTATACATATAGAATGAAATCTGAAAATAGCTAAGCAATTTGTTCCAGATCATCTTCCTAGTGAATGGCAGAGGTAGGATTTGAACCTGAGTATGTCTGAATCCAGAGCACCAGGTTTGAATACCACAGTGCATTGCCATCACTCACATTCAGCCAAAGATTGTGATCTTTGCACTCAGAACTACCCAATAAATAACCAACAATCAGAACCTCTGACTTGTGCAGCTCATTATCTCATGTTGGAGCGTGTTGTCTCGCTGCACGTGGATCTACAGTGAAATTTCAGAAAAGCTTTATTATTAATTGTCTTCAGTCTTGTGAAGGTTATATTTCATTAATATCTGCTGAGCTAGTTTTCCATCCTGCATGAAGCAGCTATTTAATTCTTCTCTTCCTGCATATATCATTTGAGAAGTATGCATTAAGTGTCCACTACGGTCCAAGCATCATGCTACACATTGCAAAGAATAAAATCAAATGACATTAAACCACCATTATAGAGCTCATCTTTCACTTACTAAGATGTGATTTCAAATTATAGCAGAAAACATTCATATTGTTAATTCAAAAATATTTTTAAAGTGTAATATGCTCAAAAAAAGAGAAAGATGCCATGTCAGGAACCTCTGCAATCCTGACTAAGAAATAATAATATTGTGAAAGTCACTGTATCTATACCTGCCATTGTGCTTAAAAAACCTATGGTTTTTACTAATTGAAATTTTTGCTTGCTATCCATGTGAGGATCATGATGTGTTACTTTCCACTTAGATTTTTCTTCCATCTTTCTTCAATATAAAGTCTTCCAGCTGGTCATAACCTTTACATGAAGCCTTCATTTGCTTCCAATCACCAATCCCATTCTTCCATGTATATAAAAACAATTCACCTATGACACATTTAAGCAGAAATCTTTCTGTTACAAATGACAGAAGAATCTCAAATTAGCTGAAACCAAAATGGGAGTTTATTGGTTCATTTTGCAAAAATAAGTTTCTGTATGTTCATTATAACTTGCAATCCTGCTCCAAAGAGCAAACTCGATCTCTTCAGGGAAAGCTATTCATATATTTTGTTTATGAAGAACAAAATACAGGTTTGGTTTCAGTTTCATCAAAACTTTAAAATTTGTAAACTATGAGATTATAAATATAATGAAAAGGAACTAATGGGGTTTTTGTTTTATTTTGTTGTTGCTGTTCCCAGACAATATCTATCTTTACCAATCAAAATACACTAACCTAGGTAGTAGGTTTTACCACCTCTACCTGCCATGGTTCTCAGCCTTAGTCTATTGGAATTCTCAGGACATCTTTTAAAAAGAAATCAGTGTCACTCTCCCCTCACCTCATCATCAGACCAATTCAATCAGAAGCCCAGAGTTGACCTAGACAGCAATATGTCTTAAATGTTTACCTTATGGTTCAAATGTGCAATCAAAGTTGAAAACTCCTCTTTCATCTAAAACCTACATTATACCATCTGCTCAGTCAAGGGGTTAGCAGTACTCCTGAGCTAATGGCAAAGGGATGAAAACCTAATATTGCATTAACAGAAGAATTCAAACTTACTTATTTTGTTTTTTACCAAATCTAACAATGATTTTGGCTATAGTACCCCAAAATAATTTGCAGTTTCATAACAAGGATCTCCCTTACCATAAAATTCTAGGATCTTTATATATGCCTTCCATTCTTTGCTTTGCTTTTTGGTGGTGTTGTTATTTTATGCCCATGAAATTAGCCAGGGAATTATTTATCATCATCTACAGACTTTACAGAAAATATGAATTGAAAGGTTTTGGACTATTGCCTCCAGGCAGAGAAAGGCAGAATTGAATGTATAGTATTTACCTTCAAATGCTACAGCCATATTGATGGATTATCCCACAAGCTGTTCTAAAGTAGAAGGCCAAACACTTGAGGTTATTAAAGGACAGTTATTTTGAGGGGCTTGTTAGTGAGCCACATGAAATGACAGACCTAATAAGCTGATCATAAATGTCACTGGTAGTTAAAGATAAGGTGTGCATGGTGGTTCATTTAAAAAAAAAAAACATAAAGACTGCATCACAAAGAGAATAGCAGCATGGCTACTGTTTTATTCAAAAGTTATTAATAATCAAAAAATTGAGTATTTTGTGAAAGAAGAGATTCATTTACATTGACAGCACTGGAGAAAGAAGGCTTATAATGTGGCAGCTGGTTGCTTAAGGGTTTTATTTTCTGTCAAACAAAAGGGATCAAATGGTTGCTGTGCTGGTATTTTTTTGTATACATTGATTCTATGACCATTGCTAATACATGAAGGAAATCTACGTCTTCAGAATCAACCACTTGCTTTTAGCAGCCCAATTGGCAGAAAATAGGAATAAGCAAGCACAAAACCTTTATTTTGCAATATTAGCAAAGAAAACACTGACCTTCCACCTCCTACCTAATCTACTCTCAATTGTTTCTTTGACACCAGGCCTAGTAAAATGAAAAAAGGTTTTCATAAAAAGGAAAGAAACATCTGCTTGGACTTCAGATTCCCCTCCAAAGCAGAAACCAAGCCTAGAAAGGTTACATGTTTCAACAAGCCACGCAAGACTAAGGAGAAAGTTCAACTGCTTATCCCATTTGACCTTGGCTTTAATGCAGGATCACATTGATCCTGATGGAGAGATTAAAACGTCAAGTCCAGAACCGCTCACCAAGCAAATTCACAAGGGAGTTCTAAGAGTTCTTTGGCACTCTGACTTCATATGGAATTAGCAGGGACGATCCCAGGCTACAAACGTAGCAATATTTTAGCTCAGTATGCAAAATTTCAAAGATAAAGCCTGAGATTGGAGGCCATACTGAACTTTTCAAATGCTGCTCTCCTAGTTAAGTTCTCTAAGTAAAGAGAATACAGGCATCTATGAGAGCTGTTGAAAAGTTTTCCTTTGAAAGAAGGAAAAAGGTCATCAGGACCATGAAAAGTCAAGGATGGGAGAGGTGGGTGACAAACCCCCAAACATTTTCTTTTACATATCCCTACTCTCAATTATAAATTCATTCTAACTTCAGTGAAATCACTTGACAATACAGAAAAACTGGCACATAAATGGTCATGCCTTTTCTCAGTAAAGTAGTTTTGAACCATAAATCAGAAATATAAACTTCAAACCTAAGACACTGAAATTTCTGAAATAAAGATTAGCAATAGGAGGAAAATTTGTAAAGAGCTATGTTTGTCCATGAGTCCATCTTTCAAATTTCTCTAATTGAAAGCTCCATAGACCAATGGCCTGGGAAATAGGGTTCCAGTTCCAACCTCAGCCACTACCAGACTGCAACTGCAACCAAGTTTCTCATGTTCTGTATGTGAATTCCACACTTCCACTCTCAACCTGATAGTTTTCCTGACTGGCTCAACTCATAGTTCAGCTTACTCTTAGCAACCACCTTGCTCTCTTAACTTAGCCTCATGTTCATCAATTTCTCTACTGTGAGATCATAAATTCCCCTTAAGTAAAAAATAAATTAATTTTAAATGAATCTCTTACTGAAATTAGAAGAGTGTTATGAACATGGTAGATGTTCAGCATATGATTTTTGGATAAATGTATGAGTGAATGAATGTTTGGCACTTAACAAATACTGAGTTAATTGACAAGTCACTATTGTTTGAGATGAATCAGAAAAATAAGTGGAGAAACATGGATTTCTAGAAAATTGGAACTAATCATTAGGAAGACAAAAATTTGCCTAAACTTCATTGGTTAGATTGTAAGAAAAATTTATATTCCCACTTTAAAATTCCTATATTATACCCATTTTGACAGAAGTACTAAAGATATATATATATATCTCAGGAGAAAATCCTAAGGATATAGGCTTAAATCAATTGACATAAAAAGTATGTGTTGCCAAAGTATCTTGTTTTTTAATAAAACCAGTTAAAAATCTTATTTTTTTTAGTCCTCACTCATATGCTTAATTTCTAATACTTCTTGGGTCTTTGTTCTCCTTTATTAATTGATATAGAAATGCTTAACTGTATAAATGTAACATCATTTAAAATAATTTGTTATCAAACATTTTCTGTTCCTATTAAAACTTAGTTCATCACAGCTAGTATAAATTTGGAGGTCATTTCTGCTAAAAATGTCTACCGATTTTACTCAGCTCCTACCAAATATATACTAAAAAATAACTTTTAAGGGCATTGGATATAAGAATTGATGCACTTATGGATTATACCAATATTACTGGCACTGTAGCCAGACATTTTCAGTGAGAAAAGTGTCTATGTCATACAATTGGACTGAAGAAATAATTAGTTAACAACTATGGGCAAAGGAAGAAAAATAAGAGACTAACATTTTAAGAGTCTTGCAACATCAGCAGCAACATGAGCTCTCTCTTACTAATATATGAAAAGTTTTCTTCTTTGGTAATTAGATTTCATCATCCCTCTGCTATTTACTACATAAACACCAATTTTATTTTACACACAACCTCAATTATTTTTTTCTATGCTAATGGATAAGGTAACATAGCCCATTTTTCTCTCCTGGATTTTGGTTATAAGCTTATATTTGAGAGAGAAACGCAGAGAAAACTCATAGCAAGATGAACAGAATTAATAGCTAAAGAAAAAAGTCATCAGACAATGAGAAAACACAAATTAGAGAAACAAAACTAAGATAATCTTGCTCTATGTGCTACATATTTAGCCAATGGTTGGGATTTGAAGAAATAAATGTTTCCTTCATGTGTGGTTTTCATTTTCCTGTTAAAGTTTACTATTGCAAACTTTGTGTCCAAAATACATTTTAAAATACTTGTTCATCTCATCTAGTCACAACAAAATAATTAAGAAACCCCCTAGCAAGTTGAGTTCATTAGAAGTTGGTTAAAATCACACAAACAAGTAACTGCACTATTTTTGAAAATCCCTCTTGTCACTAGGGTTTTGTTTTGGAAAGACTGTCCCTCTTCCCACATCCCTACCTTAAAAGGACAATTTTCAGTTTCAAAGGTATCAAAGTAAGTACTAACACTGATAAAGGCAGTCAAACAGAAACTAGGACTAGCGAGAATAATACATGGCAAATTCTTGCCCTTTGCAGGCTGTAAGGACTGAGTTCATGGTGTGGGATCAGAGCCAACACATGGTATATGCCATCTGAGACTCACAGCACTTAGGGTAGAAGACTGAACTGTAGGCAAACCAGAGGGAGGAGTGGCCAAGAGAGTCAAATCAAACCTGTGATACATCTGTCTTCTGGTCTTGACTATGAGGGATGTCTACCAGAGCAACTCAGAGTCACTGAAACAGCAGAGTTGTTAGGCACATTTATCAGATTGGCCCGAGTCTGATATGACAGAAACAGCATGTTCTGCTTGCTATTCAATGAACCCATTGGTGTAAATACCGCTCAAGCAGCTTCAGTGGAGATCTGTTTATTTTGTACAAAACAGAAGAAAGAGGCTTTTTCTGACATTTTTGCTTATAAGTACCAGGAAAAAAACTTAACTACTGAATGGACTTGTTACAAAAAGGAAAGAAAGCTGCTGCCTGAAACAAAAAGCACATCTCTAGAATATCAGTTATTTCAAATAATTTTTTAGAAACCAACAAATGGAAACTTCTGTATGGAATGAAACTTGGTTAATCTCTTCAAAAAGTATCCAGGTAATTCATTTTTCACTTAGAAGATGTCAAAGGGTGGCACATGCCTGTAAACCCAGCTAGTCTGGAGGCTGAGGCAGGAGTATGGGAAGTTCAAAGCCAGCTTGGGCAACTTCCTATATAATCCTGTCTCAAAATTTAAAAAAGGAAAAGGAGAGGCTGAAAATGAAGCTCAGTGGTAGAGTGCTTGCCTAGCATGTACAAATGTGCAAGGCTCTGGGTTTAAGTTCCAGTACTGAAAGAGAGAGAGAGAAAGAGAAAGAGAGGGAGAGGAGAAAGAGAAATGGATGGAGGATGGAAGGGGAGCAAGAAAAATAAAAAAGAAAGTAGCTCAAAATTTTAAGCAGTTACATGATAAATCAAAATAACTAACCTTGTGTAGACTATAATATTCTTAGGAAACAAAAGTTATTTCCAAAGAATAATTCTTTCTTTTTCAAATAAAAACTGTGCAGCAATGAAGTTGACAGAGAAATGAGCCAGCTCAGAGAAATAAACACTCTTAAACGTTGGTATTGGAAGCATAAAAAGGTACAATTTTTCCAGGGGGCAATTTGGCACTGATTAACAAAAGATTTAAACATGTTTAAAACTTTTACAGTAATTTCAATTCTAGAAATTTTTTCCAATAAGTAAACTGAAAGTCAAAGAAAGAGTTATACACAATAATATCTGTTGTGGAGTTAATATTGGAAATAACCTTGATAGTCTAAAATAAGAAATTTGTTAAATAAATATGCTATAGCCCATGTGATAGAATGCTAGTAGTTTAAAATTATGTCAAAGAAAACCATTTAAAATTTTCTTGATAGTCTGGTAAATTAAAAAGCAGATTATAACATAGTAATATAAAGCAATCACAATTTTTAATTTATTTGAATGCATAGGAAAAAAGACTTTTCCTATATATTATACATCATCACTGCCCAGTAGAAATATGGTCTAAGCCACATATGTAATTTTTAATTTTCTAATATCCACATTAAAAATAAACAATTGAAATTCATTTTGACAATATACTAACCCAATACATATAAAATATTATTTCTATATATATCAGTGTAAAAACTATTGATAGGATATTTTGTACTCTTCCTTTCAAACTAAGTCTTTGAAATATTATGTGCATTTTATACTTACAGTCCATATTATTTCAGACTACATACATATCAAGTACTCTTCAACCACACATGATTATTGGCTAATACATTGGGCATATACCTCAAGAACATGGATGATTTATGTTTTCAATTTTTTTCTTTTCTATGTGTTCTACTTTTATGTTAAGAGAAAAATCAGTATTTTAAGTAAATAAATAGTAGGAGCAGAACAAAGGAAAAAATATGAGTTTCAGAATCAGAGACCTAGATTCTGTGGGTGATTCTATTATTTTTCTAATTTTTTCAGTGTTCTTTGAATAGCTATGGTCCAACAGGACACATAGATAAGAGAGACTCGTCTGCCACAAGAGATAATGGTGATATTAAAGAATGCTTTACTCCTGGGCAAGTGGAATAATGTGAACCAGTTTAGCACCATCTAATTTATGTCTATTACATATATGCTGAATGAAATAGTTAAAGAGTAAAATTTAACCCCAGAAACAGTTGTTTTGACATTTTTAAAAAGAAGTTTTAAAGTTGGCGATCATATTATACAGGAAAACAAGCTGTACAAATTTATGACTAAGTTGCATAAACATTAATATCATACTTCACCAGTTTCTAGAAGTATAAAGTCCTAATATTTAAGTCCAACTTCATACCATTAAATTTATTTAATAATCTGCTTACAGATTGCATGCACATTTAGTCTTGTTTTGGGGAGTCGATTAGTTAGTTAGCTAGTTGACTGTATGGTTGATTGGTTAGTTGGTATTTTGGAACTTGGCTGCAAAGACTTGAGCTAATCATACTCTACCATTCATAGCATGTTATCCTTATCACCACACAAGACTATTGTTTGTTTCATTTTCCCCTTATTCTCCATCTCCATTTTCACTTCATTCCTTTCACAGACCTCGATTCTAATATGTTCGAAATATGTTCTTAAATATTCATGTAATCTTGTAAAATATTTAGTGCTGTTTGCATATTTCTTCTTTACTTTGTATGAATGTTTTGCAACAGATATTATTCTTTTTTTAATATTTTTTAGTTGTATATGAACGCAATATCTTTATTTATTTATTTGTATGTGGTGCTGAGGATCGAACCCAGTGACTCATGCATGTGAGGCAAGCGCTCTACCACTGAGCCACAACCCCAGCCCACAGATATTATTCTTTTATCAACCTTTCCCAACACTATTTTTCAAATCTATTTATGATATTCTAACTGCTACAAAGTATTCTATTGTATGCTTCCATCTTATTTTACTTATGCACTCCCTCATAAATTATGTTGATAACTCCCTGCTGCTATAAACTTCATCAAATAAACTCTTCACTCTGTGAAGTTAAATACCCAGGAATGGCATTGCCTGTAATTACAGGCATTGCACACCTGTAATCCCAGCACTTTGGGAGGCTGAGACAAGAGAATCGCAAATTCAAAGCCAGCCTCAGCAACAGCGAGGCAGTAAGCAACTCAGTGAGACCCTGTCTCTAAATAAAAGACAAAATAGGGCTGGGGATGTGGCTCAGTGGTTGACTACCCTTAAGTTCAATCCCTGGTACAAAAAAAAAGAAAAAGAAACTGACAGTTGCCTACAAAATTACTGCTTACACTCTCTATGGCACTGTATGAAAATCTCATTTTCCCACATCCTTATAGTCACTTGATGTGTCCATACTTTTAAACTTTGTCTTTGATAAAGTTTTGGTGAGAAGTCTTTTAGTTTTAGCTGCAAGATATAAACAGCTTGTTAGTTATCACTTTCATCTTTAAAACAAGAAAAAAAAGTTGAACAAACTATAAATCAACAACAAATCAGCAACTTTTCTCAGATCTACTCGAGAATGGAGGTTGTAAGGCAAACTGCCACTCTGAGATCAGGAGAAAGGGAAATCCAGAGTGTCATAATGAGTACTTGCTTATCTGAAACAGAAACCACTGGAGCCATCAATAATTAGAAAATACTGAAAGTCACACTAGAGGCAGACTGTAAACTACTGTGAAAATGAGAAACTCCTGGAGACCACAGTCTTGGAAAGTCCCTCCACACTCATGGTTTTCCCTGCTGGAACTCCAACAGGTATTCCAAGTCAAGAGCCAAGAAAGATATCCTCCTCCTAGCTCTAGTAGGGGGAGAGGAAAATAACCTTTGCAAAATATGTAAGAATGCTCTCCATCACCAAAACCTGTACTCCAAGGGAAAACCTTAACAGATCCTACATAGAAGAGGAAATTTTCCATACCGCAGCCCCCTCTAGCTTTCTTTTCTCACTTAAGGTGAGAAAAAGCTATAAAATACTTGTGTGAGTCCCAGCCTAGGAACACAGACTACTAAAGAACTATGATTTCATCATAATTTTATAGAACACTTTCCTTCTTCCACACTTGACTGCCACACCAGAGGACTCCAGTATAATAAGAGTTCATTACAGTCGGAAGAACTGCTAGATGCAGGCTCTATTAAAAGAGAAGTTCTTAGGGAAGCCCAAAGACAAGAGAAGACAAAAGGAGGACACTAGAGGAATATGAAGCTCTTGGTCCCTAAAATTAAGCAAATCTTAGGTACAACCCAACAACAGGACAGATTAAAATAAAGGTTCATATTGAATCCTATTTACCTTACATCAGGTCCATTTTTCTACAAAAACTGCAAAGCATCTAAAAGGAAAAAATATATACAGTCTGAAGAGACAGAGCAAATAAAATCCTTGTCCTACCCTTCAACATGCTGGCCACAAAATCAACAACTTAATCATTTTAATTCATCCGCTCCTTTTCATCTTCATTCTTCCTATCCGCCACGTTTACCCATTAGTCATATTGTTAGCTTATATTCCATCTCCATGACACCATTTTTCTTACTGATGGTTAATTGTTGTTTTTTTTTTTTTTTTGGTAATATTCTCTCAGAACTATGGAGGTTCCATGAGGCCTTTTTCAAATCAGTCAAATGATGTTCACTAGGTCTTCCCAGTGCTTATAGGTTTTTCTGTGTTTCCTCTGTAAGCCTGAGATATTCTGGTCCCTCTATGTTCAGTTCTATCTATGCTGCACCCCTAAACCTTCCCAGACTTAGGTAACTTGGACCTTAATGTTCTCAGCATGGTTTCAACGTAAACTTCTCATTTTTATAGCTCTCTTGCCATATAGCCACTCTTTATCTACCAAAATTCTGTCCATAAATACAGAGTGTACATTAAAAAAAAATTCTGAGGAATGTTTCAGAGACATATAGTATATATTATTTGAATACAAAATTTAGCTCCAGAGGGGATGATATATTTCAAAGAGCGTGGACTTAGAAACAAACAGAATTGGTCTCCACTCTTTGCCTTGCTAAATGCATGAGCTGTAAGAATGAGTTACATTGCTTTAGTCTCAATTTTTCATCTTTAAAATGTGATAATAATTCACATAGGTTGTTATGAAGACTATACAAAATTAAATGAGAATTTATATAACTGTGTCTAGGTACAATAAATGCTTTTTTATATGTTTGTTTACATTTTTTAAACCAAATTATAAAAGTTAGAATTTGGGAAGAAGTACATTAAAGTAAAAACATTATTCAATTTTTAATATAAATAGAATAAAAAGACAGCCTTATTACATTTTGTATCTGTCTTCTAAATTCTATAGTATTTATCCATTTTGGTGAAACCATCCAAAAGACATACTTCCTTAACCCGCTTAAGCTTTTTGATATATTTAAGTGTTCCCTTTAGATTTATATATTTTATAAGATTTTGGAATATTACAACTAAATTTTCCTCATTGGAGCATTTTGAATAAACTTGGATTCATAAATACATTGAGGCATATAATTAGAGCAACCTGAAGCATCTGGACCCACTTTTAAACTGCTATAAGAGACTATTTCAAGAAAGAGTTTCTCCTTGGGTCAAAAGAAAGAATTCTAGAATCCATGTAACTAACCAACAGCTCTGTTAGAAAGTTGAAATTGAAAATTAAAACCAACATATTTCATGGAGATTTTACAGGGTAAAAAACTTGATATCAGGATTCTCTCAACTAGAATAAGACTCACTTAACTAAAGTGACAGTATTCCAAAAAGGAGGAGGCGGGGGAAGAGAATTGGCTTCAGTTAATAACTACAGTTAATACACAACAGCTTTGCCCCAAACAGTTACTATGAAACTTTCCTGAGAGGGTCAGTGTGGCTGCAGAAATTAGCCCTAGGAAAATGGGAGAAGAATGTAAAAATAGACTTCTAACAGCAATACTTGGCATTGTTTGATCTTCTGTGCTGCTAGAAAAGATCAACCAGCTCTGTCACATCCATGAAGTCTGGAAGAACAGGCTGGTGGCAGAGTCAGCTAACATACTGGAGCTCCTTCAGCCATCGCTCACCTCTTCCTGGACTGGACTGTTCTGGCCACAATTCTAGCTATTACTTCCTTCCAATTCCCCTAGAACAGATCAACTTGCCTAGGCTGTATTGATGTAACATGCTTTTCATGGACTTTTAGGAGAGTTAAAGAACCTAAGAATATCTAAAACAAAAAGTCCCCCAACCCCAGATATCCTAGATTAGACTGAGGCATAATGACAAGCTTAGGTACAAAGAAAAAAGAGTGAGTTACCTTCATAGTTTAGCCACTGTTTTGGCATTGATATCAGTCTTTTCCTGAAAAGTCTGGAATAGGATTTGTAACTGAGTACTAATAGATTATACAATCTCATTGTTGTGGATTTTACTTTTACAGGTGAGATTCATAAAGCTACTTAACAAGTGAAATGTAACATAGATAACAACCATGTCTTACCCTAGTTCTCCCCAAAGGCAGAACCTGAAACAAAATTTGCATTTGGACTGCTTATTTAGCAGTTAATTTTATGTCATCTTATATGGTTAATTATGTGCAGCTTCACTGGCCACTGGGCTCCCAGATTAAACATTTTATCTAGGTGTGTCTATAAGATTAGTCTATGAACCAGTAGATGCAATAGATTGCCCTTGCCAATATGGGTGAACATCATCCAAACCACTGAGGGTCTGAATAGGACAAAAAGCAGAGGAAGCAAGGATTCATGCCCTTCCAGCCTGCCTGATTAAGCTGGAATATGAGTCTTCTCCTGCTCATCAACTATGATTTACACCACTGGGTCCCCTTGTTCTTGAGCCTTTGAATTCAGACCAGAATGACGGCACTGGCTTTCATGGTTCTCCAGCTTGCACACAGCAGATCATGGGACTTCTCAGACTATGAAACCTTCTCAGTCAATTCCTCATAATTAGTAATAATAAATCAATCTATCTATCCCTCAGTTCTTTTTCTCTGGGAAACCCTAACAGATTTTGTTATCAAGAGTGGTTCTAGAGGAACCAAATGTTAAGAATGAATTTTCTGAAATTTTTCTAGGGTTTCTGGACTTGACTTTCTAACCTGATTAGATTTGAATATGCTAATGACTATTTCCAGTAGAAAGAAATCATTCATTGTCCATGGCATGATTTGACAATAGAGATAAGGAAAACATTTGCATTAATATTCCTCATCAACCTTTTATAAAAAGCAAGGAACAAGGTGCCTATTTTACGTGATACTTTTGAACATTTTTGGAAACCTAATGAATATTGAGTGGCTATTCCTAAACTTGCTGGAGAGAATGCTGTAAAAAAATGAGCTCAGGAGTCTGAATTCCTAGCTCTAGCACTACATAAATAACCTAATAACATCTATGTGTACCCTAAGACTCTTATTTCTGTAGCTATGGAAATGAAATTGCTAAAAATAAAAGATAGATAATTATCATGTGACTCAATTGGAGCACAAGTTCTCTTCCCAGCCCTAATAAGGCACTGTTAAATGAAAAGCATTAAAGGGACAGAATGTAATCTTCTAAGTTAGGATGGGGTTGTGTGAAATGGTCCTGATGAAGCTGGGAACATTAAGCTCCTAAACACTGATGCATCTTCTTATCTAGAGAAAGAACTCTCCCCACCACAAGCAGAGTGGTCACCCCACTACCAGCAGAATTGGCCTCCATACCACTAGGAGAAATGATTTCTCTAGTTGGAGAAAAGTAGCCTCCCCAACCTCAGTGGCAGTAGCATTTCCATCCCCATGATAGCAACCTTCCTACTTTCAGTGGTTTCCCTACACATAGAGCTATCAGGCTTTTCACCTCCATCTCAAGGAATTAACTGTGTTGCCTGAGGAAACTGAAATAACCCCAACTGATGCAGTTGTCAAGCAAGAAAAGGTTGGTTCTCCTCAGGACCCACCCCCAGCAATACTCTTTGCTTCAAGCTTTATAACTAAACCCAAATCTCAGCAAGCACCCTAAAGATCAGGTTTTATGCATGACCCACGAGGAAGTAGATTCAACTTCAATATAATTATTTAAGTTTCTTAATTTATACAGGCAAAAATCCTGGGGAACATGCAAGAAGGAATACAAAGAGTGTTGGATAATAGTGGGAGGAACAAAAAATTGGATCAGGCTAAATTTATTGATGTGGGCTCACTAAGCAGAGATTCTGTTTTATATTGTAGTTCAAGGAGATTTAAAACAAAACCAAAAAAAATGCTCTAACATTTTGCTTTATTGGTTGGCCGAAAGAGGGGCCAAAAGATGGCCCACCATGAGTGAATTGGAAATGCCAAATACAAATTGATTTAATTGAGAGAAAGGGATTCAAGGCCTAGAGAGACTGGAATATTAGAGTCTATTTTCCATTTAGGATCTATTCATTCATAGGGGATCCAGAAGACATACCTTTCATCATAACCATGAAAAATAAATTTGTGATGTGTGTCCTTGGCATCCTTAAAGAGTTCTGTGATTGCTCTCCACTGTAGGCCAGAACTCACAATGGGAACTGTAGTTACTGAATTGGGAAATACTCCAACTACAATTGGGTAATTGCATCCTACAGTGGTTCTGGATCATTCATAAGCATTTAAACCTGCCAAAGAATAGGTGAGTATGGGTATTGGGATAGACAAGAGAGTCAAAATAGTAACCATAAAATTCTGACTGGAGCAGATCCTATGATGTTGGCTACTTGACCAGGGTCTTCTTAGATGTTAAGTAAATAAGAAGCCTACTAATTTTTTACTTAATCTGTAGGAGCCAAAAGGTTCCAGGTCCAATGAACAGAAGCTTAATCTAAGTCATGGAATACAGCCATGGTCTTTCAATCAACACCAGACTTGAGCCAGTTTATAGACCTGGAATTCCTTAAACAAAGAGGGATCTCAGTTCCTTGGAGAAAAATCCCAATACGCTATGGAATATTTATACTTTAATCTATCTGTCATCCTCCAAGTAATCTATAGTCTTTTACCAGGGTTACTATACATTGGGGAAAATAAAATAATCAATGCTTTCAAGGACTACTGGAAATGAACTCTAAACTGACAGTAATTCTAGGAGACCCAAAATGTCACTGTGCTCTCAGTCAGGTAGGGGCTTATGGAAGACAGGTTACCAATAGAATTTTGGCTCAACTGTGTCCCACAGTTGGTTCCGTGGAGCCCCCAAACTCACCCTATGGTATTTACAAGTTCCAGAATACACAGTTGGAATAGACATACTTAACAGCTGGCAGAATCTCCACATTAATCCCATCTACTAATATAGAGAAGAGGCTATTATGATTGCAAATAGCTAGTGGAAACCTTTCGAAAGGATTCTACGTAGGAAAATAGTAAATCAAAATCAACACTGCATTCCTGGAGGGATTGCAGAAATTATTGCCACCTTCAAAGATGTAAAGGAATCGGGTGTAGTAATTCCCAACACATCTTCATTCAACTCACTTATTTGGCCTGTGCAGAAGCCAGATGGATCTTGGGAAATGATTGTGGATTATTGTAAACCTATTTAGGTGGTGATTCCAATTTCAGCTGCTGAACCAGATGTGGACTCATTGCTTGAGGAAATGAACTTATCTTCTGGCACCAGCATGTAGCTATTTATCTGATAAATATTTTTTTCTCAATACCTGATAGTAAAGACCATCAAAAGCATGTTGCTTTCAGCTGGCAAGACCAAATATACACCTTCCCTGACCTACCTCAATGGTATAGCAGCTCTCCAGCCCTTTATGACATAACTTTATTCATAGGGATCTTGATTGCCTTTCCCTTTTAAAAGATAATCCACTTGTCTATATTCATTGATAATATTGTGCTATTGGACTGAGTGGGTGAGAAGTGGCAACCACTCTGAACTTATTTGTAAGATAGTTGTGTATTAGGGGTAGGAAATAAATCAGACTAAAATTCAGGGGCCTCTACTTCATGAAATCTCTTAGGTCCAGTGGTGTAGAGCTTGCCATGATATCTAAAGTGAAGAATACGTTGTTGCATCTAACCCTATAACCAAAAAGGAAGCACAATACCTAATGGGCCTCTTTAGATTTTTAGAGGCAACATAGACTCACTTGGGTGTATTATTTTAGTCTATTTACCAAGTGAACTGAAATGCTGCTAGTTTTGAGTGGGCCCAGAACTACCCAAGTCTCTGAAACTGGTCCAATCTGCTAGGCAAGTTGCTCTGCCACTTGGATCAGAAGACTCAGGAGGTCCAATAGTGCCTGAAATATCAGCAGCATATAAGGATGCTGATGGAAGTCTTTGGTACAGATGAACTACAATGCATGTCCTTTAGTATTTTGGAGCAAAGTCCTCCCATCTTCTGCAGATAATTACTCTCCTTTTGAGAAATAGCTATTAATCTCCCACTTTACCTTAGAAGAGACCAAACTCTTAACCATAGTCCACTAAGTTACTATGAAACCTGAATTTCCTATCATAAATGGGGTGTTATCTAATATCCAAGCCATAAATTTTGGTATACATAGAAATACATCATCATAAGTGGAAGTGGTATATACATGATTAGACCCAATCAGACTCTGAAAGCGTAAATTACAGGAAAAAGTAACCTGAATACTCTTGGTTCCCACACCTGTGATGATGCTTTCTGTCTCCCAGTCTGCTCCTACAACCTCATGGTGAGTTTCCATAGATCAGTTAACAGATAAAGAGAAATAGTAGGCAGAATTGCAAATAGTACACCCAGTTCTTTACTTTGATTGGAAAGTAAAATGGCCAGATAATTACATACCAGTTCATGGGTGGTGACCAACAGTTTTACTGGATGGTCAGGGAATTGTAAGAAAAATTATTGGAAACTTTAGTGAACAAAGAAACTTGTGAAAGACATATATAGATTGAGCAAAAAGAATATAAAGATATCTGTGTTCCATGTGAATGCTTACTATAATATCAAATGTGGATACCAGTCAGCCTCATTCACCAGCCACCTCTGTCATCACCCAGTGGGCTCACAAAATAAGTCACCTTGGTGACTGGCAGTAGCATGCACTTCCATTCACCAAGGCTAACCTGGCTACAAGCACCACTAACTGCCCAATATGCCAGTCACTGAAACCAGCACTAAGATCCCTGATATGACAGCATTTAGAGTGATCAGCCAGCAAGCTGGTGGCAGATCAATTACACTGGACCACTTCTTTATAGAAGAAGCTTTCTATTCTCACTATAATACTCTCTTAGTTTGTTCTTACTCTGGATAAGAATTTGCCTTCTTTGCATGCAATACTTCTGCTTAAACTACCAGCCATGGACTTATTCACAATCTATTCTACACAGGATTGTTTCTAATCAAAGAACTCAGTTCATAGCAAAAATCTAGCAATGGATCCATGTTCATGGAATGTGCCGGTCTTACTATGGTTCCCACTATCTGAAGGAGCTGGTCTGTGAAGCTGCACCAATGAAGTCACCTTTAGAAGACTCGAAGTACTAGATAGCTGTCAATACCTTCTAGGGCTGGGGCATGTTTCTCCAGAGAATTGTATATTCTCTGAATCAGTGCCCAATACAGGGCGCTTGTCTCCCAAAGCCAGTATTCATGACTCCAGAAGTGGAGTAGCACCATTCACTACTTACCCCCCATGACACATTTGCACAATTTTAGCTGTTTATTCCAGTGACTCTGCTCTATTGGCCATGGTCTTTATCCCAAGGGAGGAATGTTTCACCTGAAGAAACAACAATGATTTCACTGAGTTGGAAGTCAAGACTGCTATCTAGCTACTTAAGATTCCTCAAGTCTCTGAATCAACAGACAAAAAAAAAAAAGTTACAGTACTGACTGGAGTGATTCATCTTGAATACCAACAGGAAAACTGGACTACTGCTCCACAATGTAGGTAAGAAAGAATAGATCTGGAATTCAAGAGTTTCCAAATTTCTGTTGCTTATAAATTACCCAGTTTAAGGTATTTTGTTATTGCAGCTCAAACTTACTAAAACAGGTCTTCTCTTAGTATTACCATGCTGTGTGATTAGTGTCGATAGAAAATGACAGTCCAATCCAGGAAGGGCTACATCCTTCAAGAATGAAGTTTCAGGTTACTCCATCCACAGTTAGCTGAGGTTCTTGCTGAAGGCAAAAACTAGAGAAAGGGTAGTAGAAGAACGTAGTTATAAATACCTGTTGTAAACATGAGTCCAGTTATAGAAATGAGAACTGTAGTTATCATGAGTATTTCCTCCTATTTTGCTATGAATATGTTTATATGTCTGTATGTATATATAGGTATGTCCTTTGTTTTCTTCCATTATTACTTATATAACATAAGGCACATTGGCTTTAAATTGTAGTATTTATGTATAATTTTACATCACAGCATTTGAGTTTAAAGGTATCAAGAAGATAAGTAAACATCACTCAAGGACTTTGTTGTCTCTTCTGGGGAAGGAGTTAATGCATGTTTTTAATTTCTTTTTTTAGTTGCAGATGGACACAATATCTTTATTTTATTTATTTATTTTTATGTAGGGCTGAGGATTGAACCCAAGGCCTCACACGTGCGAGGCAAATGCTCTACCACTGAGCCACAACCCCAGCCCTGAGTTAATGCATTTTTAGGCATATGCAAAGAAGCTCTATCATGTTAAGTAAAGAGAGACTGCCAGCGTCTCCTTTGGGGACTCTTCTTCCTGCTGAGGAGAATGTAAGCCACCTGAAAAAATAAAGTCTAGAATAATTAGTAAAGAACAAAAGAGTCAGAAAAGATAGTTTCAAAAGCTGGAGCCCCTGATAGGTCCAGTCCACACAGTAGTGGAAGCTAGACAACAAGAAAATGACTCCTGTGATTTATTTAAGGGTGTACGTCAAAAATAGGGATTAAGGTTTCAAGGGCAGAGTCTTGCTTCATGATGTCTTGCAGTCAACAGGTTGTTGGCATCTTGGCAGGTCACACCCATCTCAGATGGGCTGTGAGGCTACAGCAGGTCAGCCTATCTCTAGTGTTGTGTGGGATCTTTGGCAGAGCTGAGGGAAAAGTTCACCTGCATCAGGCAGTATATCCCTGTTGGGATGCCATGGGAGTTCCCAATGCCAGGACTATCCTCGCACTGGCTGCGATGCCAATAGTCCACATATAGCCCACAGATGGCTCTTTACAGTTAAGCAGATTTTATAACCTTGTTATTGGCTATATTTGGGGATTAAGTGTGGTTAAAGGTGATGCATTTGAGGTCCAAGTTGAAAAACGATAGATTTGTGACGCTTAATTGTATATATTAACATTATTTCTGGGTGTGTCTGTGAGAATGTGTCTGAACAAGATTAGCATTTGCATTGGTGGGGTTAGTAAAGTAGACTGCCCTCCCCAATACGGATGGGTATCATCTAATCCACCAAGAACCTGAATGAAACAAAAAGGAGAGGAAAAGAGGACTCATACCCTCCCTGTTTACTTAATTGACCTGGGAAGGAAGAAAGGCCAATATAAGATTCATTATCAAGGTTGCTGCTAATAATGGAATATCAGACCTTGTTCCCATCTTGGATCTTCTAAGGAGCTTACAGGATGCCTCTCAGAATTGAAAACACAAGGATCAAATAAATATTTATCCATCATCTCGTATCCTCATCAGTTGAGGACTTCCTCCATGAGAATGTTTACAGCTCTACATTTTGCACCAGCATATATATACATACCTGAAGTTCACATAATGGAGATTAGGAAAGAAAATGAAAGAACCATGGTACACACTTAAGGCAAGATATGCTAGTGTGGGATACGTTGGGAACCTGTGTAAGGTGGTTTACTATAATCTTCTATGCTGAAAACAAAGGTGAGGTGAAGAGGATGTACCTGAGAGGTTTCTGACCCAGGCACAAATCTGATAGCTATATTGAAAACTGAATTCTTCTATTTCTTAATAGAATTTTCTTTTAGCAAATACAATACTAGCCTTAAAGGTATAATAAAATAGCCCTTTCTAAGACCTTCAAGTACAGTCTGACATGTTAGGAACAAGTTGTCTTTAAAATTATACAATCAGAGGACTGCAGAATAAAAAGATCCGGATCCTTCCTTCTTCCATGGAAACAGTAATTCAAGAATACCTAGACCAATTCCCTTTATAAGCAATCTGGAAACCAACTAAGAAGCTCCTACTTTCCAGGCGAACACAAAACCAGTGCATAAAAAGCAGTAGGAAGATTCATGGCACCTTCTCACCATGGGTACAGAATCACTTCATCTAAAGGAAACTCTCAGCTCCCAACTGGCCCCTGGGGAGGGAAAACTGGACTACTCATCCAAAATTCTGACTTTGCAGATGAGCTTTCCAAGGGCCTGGCTTCTGTCTTGCCTGTGTCAGAGCACTGACAAGGCTTGGTATGATCTAGATGCCTGCGGTGGTATAGCAGAAAAACACAAAAGAGAGCATGAAATGGCAGGAAGGAAGGAAGGAAGGAAGGAAGGAAGGAAGGAAGGAAGGAAGGAAGGAAGGAAGGAAGGAAGGAAGGAGGGAGGGAGGGAGGGAGGGAGGGAGGGAGGGAAGGAAGGAAGGAAGGAAGGAAGGAAGGAAGGTAGGGAGGTAGGAAGGAAGGAAGGAAAGAAGGAAAGAAGGAGAAAGAAAGCGAGCTGGAGAGGGAGAGAAGAGCTCTCTAATTAGTAATCTACACACACAAGTGCAGTCATGACACATTCACATAAAAGGTTTGGGGTTTCTAGATTCTAGCCTGGTTAATGGTCAAAGGTCTTTGTCAGCATAAAGCCAGCTCATATACACTGGGAAAGATGGCTGGGTTTTTGTTGTCATTGTTGCTTGGTTTTGTTTTGTTTTTATTGTTGTTGTTGTTTTGTGTATGTTTGTTTAAGATTCAGGGATATTACCACAAAGTTACAAGAAAAATAAAGAAACAAGGTGTGTGGGGGGTGCCAATCAAAGGAACTAAATGAGTTCACATAAACAATGCAAAAGAAATGGAGATATATGTATGACTTGACAAAGAATCCAAAATAACCCTCGTAATGATGTTTCACAAGCACAGGAAATCTATGCCTGCACAAAATGAGAACTTCAGCACATAAGTAGAAGGTATAAAAAGGGACTAAATAGAAATTTGGAAATTGAAGAATGTAATAAATGAACTTATAAAAAAAAAGTACTAGAGGGGTTCAAAAGCAGATCTGACCAAGCAGATAGAACTAGTGAACATGAAGACATGTCAATAGAATTTATCCACACAGAAAGTAAAAGTGAAAAAAGATGAAAAAGATGGAACAAAGTCTAAAACACTTAGGAGATGTCATTAAGAGAACCAATATACACATTGTAGGAGGTCTATAGGGAGAGGAAAGAGAAGAGGCCAGAAAGTCTGTTCTAAAAATATAATGGCCAATAGCCAGATGTGTTGGCATACACCTGTAATTCCAGCATCTCTTCAGGCTGAGACAAGAGAATTGCAAGTTCAAGGCCAGCCTCAGCAACTTAGCAAGACCCTTTCTCAAAAATAAAGCATAAAAAGGATCAGAAATATACTTCAGTGGTAGAGTGCCCGTGATCTCAGGTCCCAGTGCAGCAGGAAAAATAATAATAATAATGGCCAAAAACTTCCCAAATCTGTAAATGGACATGAACATCCAGATTTAGAAGTTTAATAGGCCTAAATAAAAGGAATTCAAAGAACTCCATTCCAAAATACATTATAATCAAATTATTAATAGTAAAAGACAAGCCAGGAGTGGTTATCCTGTTATCCCAGCACTTTGGGAGGCTGAGACAGGAGAATCATGAGTTCAAAGCCAGCCTCAGCAATGGCGAGGTGCTAAGCAATTCAGTGAGACCCTGTCTCTACATAAAATACAAAATAGGGCTGGGGATGTGGTTCAGTGGTCAAGTACCCCTGAGTTCAATCCTCAGTACCAAAACAAAAAACAAAAAACAAAACTAAAAGACAATAATTTTGAAAGCAGCAAGAGAAAAGTCATTTATTATGTACAAGGGAGCAACCATTGTGTCTATCAGTGTATTTCTTAGCAGAAACTATGCAGGCCAGAAGTGGGTGAGATGATATATTCACAAAATGCTAAAAAGGAAGAAAGTGACAAACAAAACCCTGCCACTCAAGGATAATATATCCATCCTGACATGGTGGCCCACATCTGTTATTCCAGCAACTTGAAAGACTGAGGCAGAAGGATCACAAATTCAAAGGCAGTCTAGCAACTTAGTGAGAACCTGTCTTAAATTTTTAAAAAATAAAAAAAAAAGGACTGGGGATATAGCTCTGTGGAAAAGCACCCCTGGGTTTAATCCTCAATAAAAAAAAAAAATACTATATCCAGAAAAATATTCTTTCAAAAAATTAAGGAGACATGAAGATGTTCAAGATAAATAAAATCTGATGTAGTTTAGATTAGACCTGCCTCACAAAGACTACTAAAGATATCCCTTGGATCTCCTGGATACTAAATAGCATACAAAAGAATACAGAAGTATAAGCTCCTGGTAAAGACATCAACAAATACAGAATGCTGTAATTCTGTAATGATAATGTGTAAATCACTTTTGATTCTGATAGAGAACTTAAAAGACAAGGTCACACACACCAAAAAAAGTGGAGAAATCAAATCATATCAGTACAAAAAAAATATAAAGGAAACACAAAGGAAGATAGCAAGAGAAGAAAGAGGAACAAAGGGCTACAAAAAGCAATTGACAAGATTTATAATGTCACTATAAATTATTTTTGAAGCAAAAATAATTACTTCAAATGAAAATTGATTAAATTCCCCCTCAAAAAAGATTAGAATGGCTGAAGAGATTGTTTTAAATAACCCAGCAATACACTATTCACAGAATATTCTTTAAATTTAAGGGAACATATAGGCTGAAAGTAAAAGGATAGAAAAGTATGTTCCATGCAAAAGTCAATTAACCTTTTTATCATTGCATATATTTTCATATACTCGCACTAGTCCATTTTCCACTTTTCTTGAAATTGGGGCCATTTTTTAACAATAGCGTTTATTTGGCTCTGGTTCAGTAAATCTAAAGATTAGGGCCCAGGAACTGCTTTGAGAATCCTCTTCTATCTGTATCTGACATTTTTGCAATGAGTACATCACTTTAACAGTTGAAGGATCATTTTCATCAACAGTTCGTCTTTGTAGCTTGTGGTCTTCTTTGAAAGCCCCTTAAAAGAATCACTTTGAAAGCAAATCTCTTTCGAAGAATTACTGATTCTCATATTCAGTATATATCCCTTTTCTGACTTTATGCATTGGGTACCATTGCATATATTTTCTCAATTTTAGGGGCAAATTTAAGGCTTGCAGAGTATTAAAAAAATACTGCCATAAAGCAATAAAAATTAAAACTTCTTAAAGTCAGATGGAATCACATTTTCTAGATAAAGGGACATAGAGTGTTCAAAGGCATTGCGAGCACCCCCACCATCAGATTTTCTGGCTATATTTGCTCAGTTCCAGTAAAACAAAACCAGGATTTTAGTACTACCTCTTATTCTAATGAATGCATTATACATAAACAATATAAAAATCAATAAAGATAGACCATGAAACAACTGAAGTAGATAAAAGTTCTTACAGGAAATATGAATGGCACACACTGAGGCACAGAGTCTACTATTTAAAGTCCTTCAAGGAACACAGAAGCCATCCAAAAAGTGCCTAGAAAAAGAGAAAATTTATCCTAGACAGTAAATATCTTCATTCAGGAAAACCAGAAAATTCAGTCCAGATTTTCACTGAAAATAGGTGGAGCTTCCAGAGAGACATTTAAGAAATTTCACAGTGGTCACAGAGTGACAGCAATAATCAGGGAGTAGAATGAGAGGGAGTGGTGAAAACAGCATTACTATGCCTATTGATTCTAACTGAAGAACAATCCCCAAGTACCCGTTGCTATTCTTGAAATGACAGGGACAGCGAGCAGGAAAGCACAGGGTTTTTGTCCCCATAGGGCAATCCAATTCCATTAATAAAGTTTTAGAGGAGATGAACCTAAGTCATCAGGCTAGGCTTTAATTTATTCTTGATCTTAATCACTCCCCAAAAGATAAGGGATTCTGTGGTCCCGCTAACAGTATTCTAATAAGTTGGGATGATTGCTGGATGCTTTGACCTAACTGAATAGCTGAAATTATCACAGGACCAATTGAAATTCTGAGAGAGTAATGAAGTTAATGAAGGGTAAACTAACATTAGATACTAAAGTCAGGCCAATGACTGAACAGAGCTAATAAAAACCACAGCAAACCCCACTCCTAGGTTGTTTATTCATGCAATAAGCAATACAGTGTTGTCTAGTATATATAGGATTGTATCATATATGCTGTCCCATGCAACTTCCTGATATGAACTATTCACTCATTGTTATTCCAGTGTCTGACTTCCCAAATCATAGGTGGCTTCCCATGTCCAGCACCCTGACTCCTATCCTGAGAACCATCCTTGAAGATTTAGTCACTAAAAGCATTAATTGAAAGGCAGATACTCCCATAATATAACCCCCAAGGAACCAACACTATCATTTGACAAAACCCAAAAGAATAACAGATAAGAAAACAATGTTTTCATTTATATCATTTTCTACTAATGGATAATATTTATGTCACTAATAACTGCAGATTATCATTGGCATTCAAAGCAGTTAGAGATTAATGGGAAAACTATCTAAAATTACTTTGATTCATAACCGTTTACAATTATTTTGTTTTCTCATTTATGGATGTATAAAGCAAAAAAAAATGAGGATGGATGAGAGGAAAAATAAAGAAAATTTGGGCAAGGCTAAAATAACGTTTTAAAAGCAAAGCATTGGTTGTTTTTAAATATCTTTTGCCATTACAACAGACACAAGATGAGATTTTTGACAAAATTATCTAACAGATTTAAAGCACATGGATAGAAGAGTGTAAATCCTTAATGGAGAAAATGGCTCTCATGTGAAAGTAGTAAAGTCAATAAATGAAATAGGCCTTTATCAGTGCATTTTACCAAAGGAACATAAGCTATTCAGAATTTATAAAATTGGGCAATATAATAGCCACTAGCTACAAACACTTACTGAGCAGTTGAACTGTAACTAGTTCAATGAAAGAAGTAAATGTTTAATTTTAGTTAATTTTAATTAATCTAAATTAAACTCAAAAACTAATATTCAACTATTAGAAAACATTCAAAAGAATGTGTAGAACAACTGGGGTACATGAGTCTACTTTTTAAATTATTGGATTTATGAAACAGATATGTGCAATAAACATAACATACACTAGGATTTGAAGACTTTGTACAAAAATAAGAAGTTATAAATTATCTCATTAAGAATTTTCATGTTGGGGCTGGGGTTATGGTGCAGTGGTAGCGTGCTCGCCAACATGCATGAGGCACTGGGTTCGATCCTCAGCACCACATAAAAATAAAATGAAGATATTCTGTCCACCTACAACTAAAAAATAAATATTTTTAAAAAAGAATTTTTATGTTGATTACATGTTAAAACAATGAATTGAAATAAATTATTAAAATTAATTCCATTGGTTTCCTTTTACTTTTCATCAAACTACTAGAAATTTTCAAATTCCACATATAGGTCACAATATGTGTCTATTAAATGTTACTGATCTAGAGCATAGTGACATTATTATGACCTTTTAAAATAGCATGGTATCACCAAAATATGTGTTGTCTAAATAAAAACTGTCACATATTAGGAAAAATGTTTCCAACTATGTTTTCAAAAATTAATTTAAAAGTGAGTTCGTGTTTTAGCAGAAAGATTTTGCAGAGAGGTTAGGCAAAAGAAGAAATGGGAAAATTTATTCTTTTTGTTCAGAGAATTCACCATCAGTTGAGAGAGACCAGATAAATTCTCACATTCTGTCAAGTCCCCACAACACTTCCAAATTTCCACTAGGTTAAATACCAATTTTAATTTTTTCCCCTATCTCATCATTATTAAAGTCCTCAAAAAACTATCTAATAAATCCAAGGAACCATGGGAAAAATAATAGATAAATGCAGTTAAAAGCATAGATGCTGACTTAATACAAAATCACCTGAGTCCTGGTGTTATCATAATAATTTCTGAAAAAGTCATTTAATATCTATAATCATCATTTCTTCATCATCTATAAATTGGGATTAATAACAGTAACTACCTATTAGACTTAATTTGTGGAAAGAATGAGTAAAATAGTGCTGGAAACAGTAGGAGTTTAACAAATGGTTGTTGGAAGATGCTAACGATGGATTATCATATTGTGATCACCACAACTATACTACCCTTTTCTAGCAAGTCTAGGAAATTCTAATCTTCCCAAAGAACCTTCCTTTGGTTAGTGCTCACCTTTTCCAAGAATAAAATTCTTCTTTAGCTTTAGTTTCTTACTTAGCCTGAGTGAAATTATCAAACAAACTTTTGGCACTAAGAAGCCATAAATATAAAGAATTAAAAAAGGATTTCACAATCTTATCAGTTTCAGGAATATATGAATATTTCACCTCTTTACAAAAAAATCTAAGACACGCTTTCTAGATATTTTCAGATACCCCATACTGACAAAGATTGACCATCACTGGACAGAATCATGCTGTGTATACTTGTTTCAGTCATGCTCAGAGAATCTAAAGTCCAAAGGTTGCTGTAGCTGAGGATGTCATGTGATTATTTTGTATTTGTAAGCAACTAGGTAGCTGATAATCCAAGGTTGATTTATAGTGGGTATAGTGTACTGCCTGGGGCCCTGAATATCTTCTAAAGCCATTTATTTTAAAATCAGGAGGAAAAAAATGAACTTGTAAACTGAAGAAAAGATTTTTACATACAATTTTAATATATTTTTCAATAGACCAACACAGATATAAAATATAATTTTTAATATATTATGGAAGAAGAGACCCACATAAAACAGTCCCATATAGACAAGGTAATCAGAGGACAAACAATAGGAAGCTGAGCGATTTGACACCATTCTGAGGTTAGGCAACACAGAAGGACTGGTTTCATAGTCACCCATTGCCCGTGGAAACAATGTGAAAGAACAGAACATGTACCTAAGGGGAGATAGTCTTAGCACTAATCAAGGAACATGTGTGGAGCTAATACTACAAAGGAGCATTTTGACAACTCTGTATCTGACTCTACACATCTACCTTTACATTCACTCACAGGCCACACACATCAGCACAGAGAGTAAGCCCTTAACTTCTTGACATTATGTTCAACCTCAGCACTCTCCTACTTTTCCTTGGGCATCTTGACCCTTCCTGATAGTTCTAGCTTTGGACTGCATAACTAGACTTCCTTTGTATGTCTTTACCTCTGTCTTCAGCCTGCTGACGTGTGCAATGTCACTTGTCCTGGGCTTTGATGTTTGTATCCTTTTCATCATGCTGCCTTGAGTCAACCTAGGGTCGTCTGCCGTAACCCAATCTGCTGCTCAGATTCTTTATTGGAATTTTTTTTTTTTTTTTGGTACTGGAGATTGAACTCAGGGGCACTCAACCACTGAGCCACATCCCCAGCCCTGTTTTGTGTTTTATGTAGAGACAGGGTCTCACTGAGTTGCTTAGTGCCTCATTGCTGAAGCTGAAGCTGGCTTTGAATTTACGATTCTCCTGTCTCAGCCTCCTAAGTGCTGGGATTACAGGCTTGCGCCACCGCGCCCGGCTTCTTTATTGGAATTTTTTACTTCCAAAGCCCTCAAGAAAATAACAAGTGTATCTTATATGGCACAGCACCTAGAAGCCAGAGAGGTGTGACTTTAGGTCTCTAGTTCAGCTAAATGGGCTTCCTTACCTTTAACTTCTCTGATACTCAGTTTATTTGACTACAACTTGGAAAAAATGGACAGCACTTCCTAAGTGGTTCACCCTGTCTTTTGTAAGTGAAAAGAAGACAGCATATTTAATAAGTGGTAATTTTCACTTGTGCTTTGTATTTAAAGGTGTATTATCTATTGTGTGCTTATATTGTCCTACATACCATAGATAAACAAAATAGAATTCCTGCCCTCAGAAAACTTACACTAACATGTGGAGACAGACTATAAACAAGTAAACCTGCATGTCAGATACTCAGATGATAATAATTATTCTCTAGAAAGGTCAAGTAGAGTAAGGAAGATAGTAAAAAGGGTGTGTTATTGATTCTTCATAGAGTAGAATCAAGGAAAATGACTTTTGAATGGATTCCAAAAGAAAGTGAACTATATGTCTTTATGTGTGTGTGTGTATCCTTTCATATATATATACATACATACACATATACATATATATGTGTGTATATACATATATATTATTTCAGAAAGGATGATAAGTAAAACAGCACTGAAATAAGGACATGCTTGGCATTTAGAGAAACAGAAAAATATCCAGTGAGACAAGAACAGAGTGAGCAGAGAACAACAGATGGTATTAGTGAAATCAAATGGCCAGATTATTTTTGTCTTTGCCAATCATTCAAGAACTTGGGCTTCTACTTGAATGAGATAGAAAGTCATTAGAAAATTTTAAGCAAATTCATGATCTAATATGTTTAAACATCTCTTTGGCTATCATAATCTGGATACTGGGAGACCTGAATAATTAGAGCCATTGATGCCATCTAGCTCAATGACAATATAGCCAAGTTTTACTGCCTTATTCAACTATCAAGTGACAGACTCCATGATCTATTGTTGGGTAAAACTTTTAGTCTGTTCACATGACTCCTACAATATATTTTAATATATTCATTTCCCAAAATCATCATCTGCTTGCATTGTTATGCCATGTCAATTCTTAGTAATGTTTCCAGTCAATTAGCAAGTTTTTAAAATGTGAGAAATATGAAAAAAAGAATATATGCCTGGTTAAATATGTCTGAAGTAAATAATCACTATGAAATCCTTCCTTTAAGCTTTTCAAGGGTAACTCTGTTTTATTTAATAACTTGATCTTTCCTACTCCGCGGAAGCTGAACAGCCTCATTAAAACAAATCTTTACCAACTAATTTCAGTGAACATCTGAGCCCGACCAAATGATGAATTTTACAGTACTTTCAAGCACCGTTGCTCCAAAAATGGGCAATGATATAGTTATTTCTCACAGGTAATGAGAAAATGGACAAATGTGAAAGGGACAGAACAGGATGAAATTTGAGAAGCTCTATGCTCAGGTCTGGCACTGTATTTTCCATCTCAATTCAATAAACATTTCTTGAATATATGCAAGTCTCTACACTAGCTTCTAAATGAGGACAAATAAAGATAAGGTCATTGATGTCAAAAAGTTTATGTTATCGGAGAAACTATATATTCAGAACTTTCTAAATACTACTTTGTCACTACAAAGCCCCTTCAAAGAAAAATACAATTAGTTTTGGATTTTCCAGCGTTTAGTTTATTTATACCATGCAACTTCTCCCCTAATTAGTGCAGATAATTAAAAGTTAAGTTTCTTTTCAAAGCAGAGAATAGCCAGTTGGCACACCCTCTAGGAAATGGAGCATTTCCAGATTGTAATCTTAATGGTCAGTTTAAGACTAGAAGCGACCCAAAAATGTCATTTAATCCATTTCTCTGCCTGCAGATAGGGATACATCTCTACCATTGTCAGGCAGACAGGCCTCAATGTTTCAAGTCCATGTCCATCAATGTGCTTGGCTAAGTTTTAAACCAATTTTACTTATCTTTATTTCATCTCTAATCACTAAAAAATAGGGATAATGAATTTGCAAAAACAAAATCTTCTAATGAATATACAAAAGTAGAAATTTTTAGGAGTTAGTGGTTGTCTGAGGCATTATAGAACTGGCCATAAATTTTTGGTTTTGGATGGGAAACTATAAGAAGGCAGTAAGATCCTTTCCTGTTATTAAGGCTAAGAAAAACAAACATTGTTTTAACCTTCATTATGTTTCTGGCTCACATTTACTCCACCATTTTACTGGACTTTCTCTGGCATTGCCCAATGTTGGTCGTTTGAATGTTTTTCTCCTATATCTGGTTTTCCTCAAACTCCAACCATATCCCTTCTATGTCTTTCCCCTGCTTTATCATTTTCACAGACATATATCATGATACTATATCTTTATAATTTTTTTTTGTTTCCACTGACTTCTAAAAATACTTTTTTTTCTTTTCCTCTTTTGGTTCCATCACTTTTAAAGTTCCCTTGTTCTCTCCTGCCCTGGTAAATATAGGTCTTAAACCATTTTGAAATATAACTATAATGGTAATACTCTTCCATAATGTGATCAAGCCTCAACCACTCTGTAAGTTTGTTAAATAATCATGTAAGCTGACCTAAAGAGTTGGAAGAAGACAGCATCTAGTCCAGGATCTTAAGATGCCAAGTGAATTATAGTCAAGAAATACTGAAATGTTACCATTGCATAATTTCATTCTACATTTTCTCTACATCTAAGGAAAAAATAGAATTAGCACCAATTTAATAAAGAATTTGTCAAGTCAGAAAAAATTTTGTCTCCATAATATAACTAATCCATGATTTTTAGGTGGCATTTTATACAATTATGAATGTAAATAAAAAGGAGGGAGGGACTTTGATTGGTATGGCATTCAGGTCTGCAATATATTGGCCAGCCCCATGGATCCAATAGACCAATTAGCCACTTTGCAGCAGCATCTCATCTCATCAACTTTATTAGTGTCTCTTATTTGACATGTCTTTAATATCATAACTGTCTCAATTAACAAATATTTTCATCATATTGAGAACACTCTTAATTTTTTCAATAAAATTAATATGTCTCATAAACAGGGAAAGTTAAATAGATAATAATTTTGGCAGCCAGAATGACACCCCCAAAAATGTTTACGTCCTAATCCCCCAGAACCTGTGAATAAGTTATCTTACATGGCAAAGGAAAATTAGGTTGCATATTCATTAGGGTTGCTAATTAGCTGACCATAAAACAGGGAGATGATCCTGGATTATCCAGATGGGCTCAGTATAATTACAAGGATTCTGGAAGGAGATAGGAGGAGGGAAGCAGGAGAACCAAGTCTGATTGACTCAAAGTGAGGATTCAGCCTACCATTCTGACCTTACCAAGAGAGGAAAAAGGTTGAGGATATAGCTTAATGGTACGGTGCTTGCTTAGCATGCACTAGGCCCTGAATTCAATCCCCAGAACAACAAAATAAAAATGAATAGATTTTTTAAGAAGAGGAAGAAAGAAACTACAAGTGAAGGAATGCAGGTAGCCTCAAGAAGCTGGAAAAGGAAAAGAAACAATCTCTGCAAGAGCTTCCAAAGGAACACAGTCACCCTGACACCTTCATTTGAGCTCAGTGAAACTCATTTTCATAATTCTTATCTCCAGAACTTAAAGGCAATAAATGTGTAATTTTTAAGCCACTAAATCTGTGACAATTTGTTATAGCAGCAATAGAACACTAACACAATGATAAATACTATAGTTTCACTACTATCATTCTAAAATGTGTGTCAAAAATTAAGAAGTTGGCATACAAAAGAGATACTATGGCATCTATATAATATTGATTTTTAAGTGTGCAATTTAAATTCTTAAGTCTAGAATTCAAAGTGGGCTTTTTTTTTTAACCCCAGAAAGTCTGCTCCTGAACTTTGATGTGATTATTTCTTACAGCAAAAATTATATCTAAAAATCTTTAATGGGGCTGGGATTGTGGCTCAGTGGTAGAGCGCCTGCCTCGCATGCGTGAGTCACTGGGTTCGATCCTCAGCACCACATAAAAATAAATAAAATAAAGATAATGTGTCCATCTACAACTAAAAAAATATTTTTAAAAAAATAAAATAAAATAAAAAATAAATAAAAATAAAAATCTTTAATGAAAAATATTTTGAATATTACTTAGAGAGGTATTGTCTAGATTCATTATATAAGGAATGTGATCATAAGCATTAAAATTTCTAAACACTTATTGTAGGATTTGTATTTCATTTAAGCATTTTGAATGACTTTGATATCTCTTTTCTAATTTTGTCTTGTATCCTTTTGCATGAAATATTTTAACCCTGTACAAGATATTTGAGTTTCTGAAATTTCAGGTTAGTTTTCATGCAATAAAACTTTTAAAGTTAAGTCAGTGATATCTGGAGATATGTAAATGAAGCTTTAGAATCTTTTTAGGTAAAGTCTCTGATAAAACTACTATTTAAATGTTAAACATTTTTTGGAACTTTATGATTATTTTTCTACTTTTTTATGTGAGAAACATTTATATTTTCTATACGAGTGATTTTGGAAAAATTACTTAAGGCCCTGCACTTCAAGTGCCCAACAAGATTATTTAAGATTCCATGATACTGTAACGCTAAAACATGCACCAGTGTTTGATAAGGAAGATGAGGACAAGAAAAACATTACAAACCATGGACAAGCTTGCAATAGACTTAGAATGACAACTATCAAAAAGTAACTGCCAGGGGCTGGGATTGTAGCTCAGCGGTAGAGCGCTTGCCTCGCATGCGTGAGGCCCTGGGTTCGATCCTCAGCACCACGTACAGAGCAATAAAATAAAGACATTGTGAAAAAAAAAAAAAAAAAAAGTAACTGCCAGTAACAATCAAGCAGTCACTGGGAAATGTTCAACTTCAATTATATAAACACCACACATACGAGTAACTCAAGAAGTTTGAGTTACTCAAATGGCCAGATTACCATACTTTACTTCCTCCCATTCTCTCCATTGCCACCCCAGAACTTTGAAGTTTTTAATGTTTCTATTTTTTTATCTTAGAAATATAATTTCTAAGGCTAAGGTTCCTAGGAGAAAAAAAAAGTTAAATGGCCAAGCCACCAGAAATTTTGAGAGAGATCTACCAGAAAAAAAAAAAAAAAACTCCAACAGCTATTCTCTTCCTACAAAGTTCTGTCTCCCCAACCCAATCTTTTATCTTTTTTAAAGTCTTCAACATTTTCTGAATCTTCCATTCACTAGGAAGATGAACACTGCCTCTGGGCACACCTAAGAAAGTTCACACACAATAACCAGAGACCAAATCTTTATCTTGTTCTCAGTTCTCAGGCATCTTGTAACTTCTGATTTGTCCTGAAACTTGTCCATTTTTACTGTAAATATTCCAGCACTAACCATCACTTACTAATGTCTCAAATAAGTTTCTAAAAGAAAAAGTAAAATAGAATCCCCTTAAAAATCAGTTCTCCTTTAAAATTTGCTCAACAGATTCATGTTGTTTTAGAGTGCTACATGATTTCCTTTTTCTTAAAAATGCAAAATATTATCCTTTGGTAGACTGTTTTATTGTATACACTTGCCACTGAGCTATTTTGCATCTTGTTTGCCAATGGCTAATTATTGCCATCATTGACTTATTCTATTCTCATAGGATCCAAATTCTAAAACAAGCACTCTGGCAGTGTCACCTATATGGAATTCATTATGGTAGAAGTGGATATCACATTGTTATACTCCTCTGTTCACATCTATGCATTTATTCCTCCAGGCTTTCACGCCTGAAATAAATTTACTGTAATCTTGGCCTCTACTATATATGTTAAGCCTACAACTCGAGAACAGCCAGGCCAAGGACATAGTGTTCCATCTTTACAATCAAATACAGATTTTCCATTAAAAAGGAAATTTCTCTATTTCAAAAGATTTAATAGTATGGTCTTTTAAAAATAATTCCAGATGGTTAAGTTTTAGGACTGAAAATATCCCACTATAAGAAATATTTTTAGTGGATTATAATTTGTAAATTTTCAATATTTCCTTTCAAGGTATCTATCGGTTACCTTTAGGAGTTTTACCTAATTTTCTTATATTATTTATTTCAGCTGTGTTTGTACCTATTCAAGATGGCTTCATTCTTATTGACATATCTTCAGTGATTGATTGTGCAAGATGTGTTGATATTTTCCTACACTGTGCAGCTATTTTTGTGTATCAACTTGGCCATCTCGCTCACTCACTTGCAACCCCACCCTCTTTTCTTTGAAGTCTCTTGTCTGCTTAAATTAAGAATAAACTTCATTAAGCCTAATGGCTTATTACATTAAGAGGGAAAAAATTCAAACACAACAGTGAGTAAGTACATAACCTTTAACTGAAATGAATATTTCCAAAATAGGCAACCTTAACAAATATTTTCCCTTGGCCTATAGAGAGATCATGCATGCCACAATAGCAGTGTTTTTATTGTCCTCACATCCTATTTCACAGGGTTTGAACACCATTTAATTTGCTGTTTTCTATTATATTCAAGTCATTGAAGAATGAGTAGAACTCCTTGGCTACAGCTTCTACAGATTGAAGTCACATGACTATAAATTAGGTCAGTTGCCACTAGATGGTTTGTTTTTATTAGCTCCCTGGGACAACAAACTCTCTACAATTAAAGAGCTACACTAGAAGTAAGCACAGCCAATGACAGTTAAAATTCCAAGGAAGGGGGGTGGTCATAATGTAATACATTTTTGTATTGAATAGGTACAAACATAGCTGAAAAATTTTTTTTTATTTTACAGAAGACAATTTTTCTAAATTATCATTCTGCAGTAGCTAAATAGCACATAGTTGAGATGTTGCAAGCACAAATTAGAACAAATACTCTGCATCCATCTTAGAGACCTGTTACATCAGTGGATAAATTCTTCATTGCAATGCCATCCCATTTTAGACTGCATTTTAAAGTGTGACTAGCTTGTTCTCTTAGATGGCTTGGCTGTCCCAGTAAATGCCTCTGACTCTTCTAGGCTTTGGGGGATGTCTTCCATAGTCCTATGAAGTCTGCTTCAACAAGCTCCATTCTCGTTTTCTTCTGCTACAATATAAACTACTCAATTCTTCTGCCTAGATTAGAGTTCCAGTCAGTTAGGTTTTTTTCTAATACCAATTGCTTGGCAAAAGAGCTATAGAAGTCTGAGAAGTTTTGAATACTCATATTTAATATAGCAACTCTTCTTAAAAACAAAGAAAACTAGTTCCTTCATAACACTAGCAAAATTATTTTTCATTATTTTTAATACAATCACATAAACTGAAACCTCACTGTAACATGTAGAATGCAAAATCCTTCCAAAGTGTATTGCCTTTTTATGACATATAGAGGCCCCTAAAAACTTAAACGAGTGAAGGAAGAGATGATGGAAGATTCTTTCTCATGTGCCATTAGGTAAACTACTCATTCAAAGAATGATGTCAGAGGGGCTGGGGCTATGGCTCAGTGGTAGAGCGCTTGCCTAGCATGTGTGAGGCCCTGGGTTCGATCCTCAGCACCGCATACAAATAATAAATGATTAAAATAAGAATCCATCAACAACTAAAAAAATAAAATATTAAAAAAAAGAATGATGTCAGAAATATACATCTCTTATTCTAGCATTTTTTCTAGAATTTATAAAATAAAAAAATATAAAATATTTACATTTTGTGAGTAACTCCAGAATGTGACATTTTCAGTCAGACTAATCAATTACCACATCTAAGACTCTGAGTATCCTGAAAATCCTGTATTAGGGCCATAATATAAAGGGCACAATCGCTGCAATTTTCAAGTTACCCAACTATGGTAGCCTCTAGTCTAACTTTATGCAGGGACAAACTGAGGTGTCTACCATATGGAGGCCATTTACTGTGAGCATCATTTTGGAGACTACTTGGATTTCCTCAGGTTCTAGGAAGGTATTTTGACCCTGAAATACCTCAACCCATAATCTGCAGTGGAATCTGGAAGTTAAGAAGTCTGCTTAGCATATTTCCTCCTTTGTAATATTATCTCATTCTTCCCTCCACTGCTGGCTGACTGTGTAGCATGTGGAACCGCAAAAAACAGGAGGAGAGCATGAGGCTGTCACGGATTCAGTCTACTGATGCCTCAGGCAGGAAAGGACTTTACACTTGTTTAACTGGCTTTTATGCAGCCACTGAGCAAGCATTGTTTTTGGCTTAAAATGACTTTTTAGTTCAACTTAAAATATAAAGTTTCAGTTATATTCATACCAAAATAAAAAGCTTTTTTTTGTTTAATGATTTGTCAAAAGTGAATGCAATATGTTTCCACCTCATTAGAGTTTCTATGGACAAAACACCTAAAAATAAGCATTACTAAATTTTTTCCCACCATTCTGCTAGTTGAAAGCAGATTTATCCATGCATAGGACTGTTAAAATGCAGAAGGGAAAGGAAGGAAGGAAGAGAGGGAGGAAGAGAGGGAAGGAGGGAGGGAGGGAGAGAGAGAGAAACAAACTCCAGGAGAGTAAAGTAGGAAGAAGGATTGGAACTTGTTTTCCCACCTTCAGATCTAGTTTCAGGAGTCCCAGACAGTGACCAAAGAGTATTTGAAATATTCTGAATGAGTTATCCAGTGCAATCTGTAAGAGATACACTCATTCCCTACCCAGGGAGAACAAGTTGGAGGCTAAGAACAGGAAGGGACATGACATCAAATAATAGCAACTCCTCAAATCTCCATGCCATTTTTAACCTCAATAGACTGCAGGCCTTGTCTCAATCTATTTCAGTATTTCCATATCATCTGTGCCAAGATTATCATTTTGAAAGACAATTTTCAATATTGAGACAGATAATAAAATGAAAACAAAAATAACTAGACTCAACAGCCAATTTATTATCAAGAGCATATTTTGCAGCCAACTCATCCTGAAAGGTCCTTTGAAGACTTATCTTTTCCAGAGTCAACCAATTTTTGTTGGAATGGAGCTATTCTTAGGTTTAGTTATTCCCTCAGGTCAAACCTGTGCCAGGGTAACATGAACCATCTGCTAGACAGTGATTTATGTTAGACTTTTTAATATTGAAAATATAACATTAACTCTTTTACACTGATGCCACATATCTAAGTTACATGTTTTATTTTACAATCTAGAGTAGAGAATTCTACTTTTTGTTACCTCAGTGGCCCTACCCTCAAATTCGAACATATACTTAACAACGATAATATCCCAAAGAATAGTAAATACATGGGAAAATACTCAAGTTCATTAATCTTCAGGGAAATGAAAACCAAAACCACAATAAGATTTTACTTCACACCTTCCAGAATAGTTAAAATGAAAAAGACTATTAATATCAACTGTCAGCAATGATGTGGAGCAAAAGGAATTCACTCATACATGCTGGCAGGAGTAGAATTGAAAAACTGCTTAGCAGTATCTATTAAAACTTAATGTGTATATTCTGTAGTATAATAATTCTACTCTTATGTATATACTCAACAGAAAAGTATATACACATCACAAAATGATACTTACAAAAATGTCCATAACAGCACTACTCACAACACTCAGAAACTACTAGAATGTCCACCAGTAACTAAATGCATGAAGAAACTGCATTATATTGCATAATAGAAAACAGCACAGCAATGAAAAGGATCTACAACTATACTCAAAAATTATGAATGAATCTCACAAATGTAATATTGAGAGAAAGAACTCAGATACCAGATACATACTACTTGACTTCTTTTACATGAAGTTCAAACACAAGCCAAATTGAAATATACTGTTGGAATTCAAGATACTGGTTATCTTGGGAAGGTGGTTCATGACTGCAAAGGGACACACTGGGGAGGTTTTCAAAACTACTTGTTAATGGTCTGTTTTTTGATGATGCCAGGAATTGCTGTCTTCACTTCAAAGGTAAAATGTCTTTGGCCTTTATACTTAGTATTTGTACATGAATGTCTTTTCCATGATTTCCATTAAATTTATCCCAAGTAGGCAGGAGGTGGGAAGGGCTATATGATGAATATTTCTCTGCCTTCCGCAAAATTACTGCTATCATGTATACATCGGAATTTAAGTTCCACCCATCCAGTAAATTCCTGTTGGAATATGTCATAAGAAAATGATTGCCTCTCCTAAATACTTTTATGGTTCATTTATTAGAAAATTCAGAGCTTACATTCACACTTCAATGCAGAAGTTATTCTTGACCAAAAATTTCTGGTATTTTTAATCTCCAATTCAACATTCAGGTTTTGTCCTTTAACCCATTTGTGAATAAATCTATCATATTCACATTTATTTAAGCAGCTAGACTCTGCAAAACTTTCCTGGAGTTAGTCAATATATAAAAATAAGTATTTGACTCATTTCTCAGTGCTACAAATATAAATGCATAAATAATAAATAAATAATTGAGAGTAGTGAAGATAGATTAGTGGTTAAACATAGTCTCCAAGTTTAAATGTGGAGTTAAAGATTTATTTAATGTTCAGTATACTCTTTATACTCTTCAGTATACTCTTTCCTCCAATACTATTAATAATTCTTAAGCAAAAACCTGCCAATCATACAACCAACTAAATATTCCTCATATTTTAATACAAATATTAAATCCATATAGTCTACCAACCTTCTGACCATAACACTGGACTATCTCAGATTGAGCCTATCTCTTACTTAATGGAGAAGAGAGAAAAGTTTACATCATTTTCATTATGAAAGATTAACTTTACAAAACCTACAAAGACATCCTCCAGACAAGAGGAAATTTACTTCAATAAATGAACTTGGATGTGTAATCTAAAACTCTCATTATATGAAAAATAAAAACAAATGTAACAATTCAAGTGGTGGCAAACCAATAAAGATATTATTTGATGAGTTTACTATGAACTCCAAATAAAGAAGAATGAGAACAAACTGATGTGGAGCAGAGATAAGTATGTACTGAATAGCCCTTGTTTTCCTATTGTTTGTAAAAAGCAAATAAATGCCAAGTTGTGTAACTATAATGAAAATAAGCGAACATCAAATATTTGGAAAGAGGTTCATTCAAAAAGAAAACCCAAATCAACTTTCAACTATTAATAACTTGGATTTCCCAAAGGAATTGTTTTGTTTTAGGCTGTTGTTGTTGTTGTTGTTGTTGTTGTTGTCGTCATAGTTCTTATTTGAAAAATACTGCAACAGACTTTCTCTATTAAGCAGAACAATCTTGTTTTGTTTTCTGCCATTTCTGGTAAATATGCTACCAAATTTCTTTACTGACTTTTTTTTAATTCCCTTAACTTTTTTCTTTTTTCTTTTTTTCCTATTTTGTTTTCTCTTATTCACCAAATAATAAGTCTGAAATATTAGGGGAGATAAAAACAATTAACACAAATGGATTGGTACCTAAGGGTCAGACACTGTTCCAGGTATGTTACACATAATAGTTTATTTACCTCTCAAAATAATCTAATGGGGTAAGTGCTACCATCAAAGTATATTCTAGGGTTATCCAGCTAATGTGTTAAAATTCAAATCCAATAGATCATACAATAAGGATTGCAAGTTAATTATTCATCATATGAGAAAATGAACATGCAAAATACAGAAATTCAAAAGTTATGTCTGTAGGAAAAATACTTTCCCAAGAATGTTGTTATTTAACTCAAAACCATCCTTTTCTCAACTATGTTGATAACTTGGAAAACAATTGGAGCATTTTCTTTGGAAGTCTACATCAGCAAAAAGTTTCTCCTAAGCAGAAGTGAATATGTTAAAACTCATATCCTAGGGGGTCACAGTCAATGAGAGAGACGAGAACGCTGCAAACGTCTTCTCCCTCTTAAAGAAATCAGTAGCAGTTTTGTTAGTAACCTAATGAGTAGAGAAATAAAGTGATATCAAAATGCATAAATATCCTCTTCTGGACAAAAAAGCAAATGGTGTGATTAAAGACTTCCCTTAGCAATACCTCTGCTTAAAATAAACTTTCTAAAGAAGATGGTCAACTTCAAATCTAAGAAAATTTCAGGAAGAGATTAGAGAAAGCCCATTTACAAATGATGGTGACTCATTCTGGAAAATAGACTTACAGCAAGAGGTGACTGTGTGTACAGGATACACATACAACGACAAAGTGAGAACAAAGCAGAATACTGAAGATTGAGCGATGTATTTTAAAAAGAGAATTAATAGCTTAAATCGTAATCATTATAACCAAATAGTGATAAATGTTTATGTAAAATATAAGGGTAAAAGAAATGTTGGTGAAAATATGCCTAAGTAGTACTATAATTTTATTTTCATTGCTGTGATAACTTAGGAATGCACTGTGAAAATGCTAGAAAAATCACTAAATTGATAGAACAAACAGTTAAATTATTGAAGTAAAAGAAGAGATCAAATACCGCGCTGAAAGCATATTCGATCTATAAAAAAAAAATAAAAGGAAAAGAGCATAAAAAAAGAACAAAAAACTCATAGAACAAAATAAAAAATAAGAAAACTGGTTTAGACCCAATAATATAAAAATTTTTATTAAATGAAAATAATTGAATATTTGCATTTGATAATTAATTGTAACTGTTCTCTATTCAGTGACAACATAATCATACACACTGAAATGTATAAGACATCCATGAAAGACTCACTGGTTTTAACAAGTGAAATTAGCAAGTTTACAGGACATATGGTCAATCTATTAAATCAACTTTATTTCAATACACTAACAACGAAAGATGGGACAAGAAAATTTGAATGTATGCGTATCTGCATCCATATGCATGGAATATTTAGAAATAAATTTAGTAAAACACATGCTAGTTCTTTACACTTTAAACTACAAATTGTTCCTCAGAGAACGTAAAGAAGACTTGAATAGGTGGAGAGATAAGCCATATTAATGAATTAAAATAGTGAAGATTGTAAAGATGTCAGTTCATGAATTGATGTATAGATTCAATGCAACTTTATTCAAAAATCCCAGAATTTTTTTATTTGTTGTAGATTGGGCAGGAGAGGGAGACTAACTTGCTTGTTTCTGGTAATGATTAACAGTTCGTTCTAAAATGTATATAGAAATGTAATTTATCTAGATTAATCAAAGTATTTTTTGAACAACAACAAAGTTGGAGGGTTTACATTTCTTGATTCCAAGATTTACAAAGAAGCTACACTAGTTTATGAAATATTAGCTTAAGAATAGACAGAGACCAACAAAAGAGAACAAAAATTCCAGGTACAGGCTTAGAAATACGCAGCTAATGAATTTTCAAGAAATGTGGTAAGGTAATTCAATGGAGAAAAATGTACCTCAAAAATTGGAGCTTAAATATCCATATAAGGGGAGAAAGCCATCTTTATCTTTACCTCACATAATATATAAAAATTAATTTTAACAAATAGATTATAGGTCTAAGCATAAGATCTTAATCTATAAAACTTCTAAACAAAATATAAAAGAAAATATTCTTGAATATTAGGTTTGGCAAAGATTGCTTTAACAAAATACACAAAAACACACAGACATATACATGTGAAAAAAAGCGATAAACTAGAATTAATCAAATTTAAAATTAACAATTTTCAAAATATGCCATTAAAAAATATGAGAAGGCAAGTCAGAGACTAGAAGAAAATATTCCAGTATTCCTTCGACAGAACATCAATCCAGAATACCAAAAGAACTCTTAAAAGTCCATAATAAAAAGACAAATAACCAAAATATTTTAAATAGGAAAATGATTTTTAAATTTTTTTTACCATAGAGCATATGCAAGTGGATAGTAAACATAGGAAAAAATGCCTCAGATTTATTAGTCATCAAGAAAATTCACATCAAAATGACAATGAGCTATCATTAGAAGATTAAAACTTAAAATACTAACAAGACAAGGCAGTGGAGCAGCTGGAATTGTCATACATTGATAATAAATAGGAAATGGTATATTAACTGTAGAGAATCGTTTGGCAGTTTCTTATAAACACATCACCTGGATTAAAAATTCCACTCTTACACATTTACCAGGAGAAATTAAAATATGTATCTGCAAACAGATTTAAAAACAACTATCCATAGCAGCTTTATTTCTAATAGCCCAAATCTGTAAACAACCTCAAATATCCTCAAATATCTATCTGTAAACAGACAAAATGTGATCTGTCCAAATAGTGGAATATTATTCAGTCATAAAAGGAAAACATACTATTGATACATACAACATGGATGAATTTTCAACAAATGGTGCTGGGAAAACTGGAAATCCCATATGCAGTAAAATGAAACTAAACCCCTATCTCTCACCATGCACGAAACTCGACTCAAAGTGGATCAAAGACCTAGGAATTAGACCAGACACCCTGCGTCTAATTGAGGAGAAAGTAGGTCCAAATCTTCATCACGTGGGATTAGGCCCCAATTCCTTAACAAGACACCTATAGCACAAGAAATAAAAGCAAGAATCAATAAATGGGATGGACTTAAACTAAAAAGCTTCTTCTCAGCAAGAGAAACTATCAATGAAGTGAACAGAGAGCCTACATTCTGGGAGCAAATTTTTGCCACACACACATCAGACAGAGCACTGATCTCCAGGATATATAAAGAGCTCAAAAATCTTAACACCAAAAAAACAAATAATCCAATCAATAAATGGGCTAAGGAGCTGAATAGAAACCTCTCAGAAGATGATGTACAATCAATAAACATATATATGAAGAAATGTTCAACGTCTCTAGCCATTAGAGAAATGCAAATCAAAACTACCCTCAGATTTCATCTCACCCCAGTCAGAATGGGAGCTATCCAAAATACCAGCAACAATAAGTGCTGGTGAGGATGTGGAGAAAAAGGTACACTTAAACATTGCTGGTGGGATTGCAAATTGGTGCAACCAATCTGGAAAGCAGTATGGACACTGCTTAAAAAACTTGGAATGGAACCACCATTTGACCCAGCTATCCCACTCCTTGGCCTCTACCCTAAAGACTTAAAAACAGCACACTACAGTAAAGCAGCCACTTCAATGTTTATAGCAGCACAATTCACAATTGCAAAACTGTGGAAGCAACCCAGATGTCCTTCAATAGATGAATGGATAAAGAAACTGTGGTAC